>PVJS01038226.1:0-19521 GCA_004027185.1 Glis glis
CTTAGTGAGGCCCTCTGCAACTTTGTGAGACCCGGTTTCAAAATAAAGTATAAAAAATAGGGCCAGGGGTGTAGCGCGGAGGTAGAACACCCCTGGGTTCAATCCCCGGTACCGCAAAAAAATAAAAAAATAAATAAATCTCATCAAAGACCCAAAAGGCAGAAATATGTGATTCCAAGATCAAAGATTTATCTCATTTTGTAAAAGGCAATAGAAAGTGAATTCAGTATTCAAATCCATATATTATTCACAAATATTTGAATTATTTTTCTTTTACTTGTAACTGAGGACAATATTTAGATGGTCAAAAATAAACAATTTTTGAACCTATTACTCAGCACAGAATCTATGAATTGCTTACAAAATACAAAAGTTAAATTTATAATTACAAAGGTTAAATTTATAATTTAGAAATATATACGGATGTTTAGAAATATTCTTTAATTTTATTTTGAAAATAAAAGAGACAAAAAATGAGAAGAAAAAAAGATACATACAGTGTCCCACCATCGCCACTGGTTAGTCCTTCCACGTTGGAGAAGAAAGCTCCACATTCACCTGACCTCCTCTGCCATTCGACCCTATTGTTCTCTGTTTGAATTGGCCCCTTTGTTTAGCTTCAAAATACAAAAGCAAGGGCCGGGCGTGGTGGCACACGCTTGTAATCCCAGTACTTTGGGAGGCAGAGACTGGAGGATCCAGGTTCGCAGCCAGCCTCAGCTCTCTCTCTCTCTCTCTCTCTCTCTCTCTCTCTCTCTCTCCTTAGTGAGGCCCTCCGCAACTTCGTGAGACCCGGTTTCAAAATAAAGTGTAAAAAATAGGGCCGGGGGTGTAGCATGGAGGTAGAACGCCCCTGGGTTCAATCCCCAGTACTGCAAAAAAAAAAAAAAAAAATACAAAAGCAAATCAGTAAAAGTTTGGAGTCCCAGAACAGCTCCTGGGAATAAACAAGTACTAATAAAATAATCAATTTCTGAAAAGGCCTGAATATACTTTTAAAAATCTATTGAATCTTTTTTCTGTATAATAATGATTAAATATTATATAAGGTATGTATTTATTTTATTTTTTACATATCTTTAGCTTCAGATCATGTGAATGATCAAATCAGGCAGCAGAATTTTTAATGCTCAAGTAAAAAGCACAACGTGGTAGAATCCACTTATAGTTCTCATGTCTGAAACAAGGAATATTATTTAATTAATCCTTCATAAAACTGGCCAAAGAGAACAAACCAATGCAAATGAACATGTCTGTTAAAAAAAAAAAAAAACCCTAGCTGGGCGTGGTGACACAAACCTATAATCCTAGTACTTGGGAGGATAAGACAGAAGGATCACAAGTTTTAGGTCAGCCTGGGCAACTTAGCAAGAGCTTGTTTCAAAATAAAAAAATGAAAAGAGCTGGGGATGTATCTCAGTGGTAGAGAGCAAGCTTATAATCCCAGTACTTGGGAGACTGAGACAGGAGGATCACAGGTTCTCAGCCAGCCTCAGCAACTTAATGAGACCCTGTTTCAAAATAAAAAATAAAATAGGGCTGGGGGTAGAGCTCAGAGGTAGAATGTCCCTGAGTTCAATTCCCAGTACCATACACAAAAATGATAATAATAATAGTTCTATTTCATAATTTATGATATTTTAATGTAATCTAAGTGCTTTAGTAGAATTAATATTGTATAGTAAAAGCATTTTTTCTATGTTGTATTTGTTTCAGGGTCTTGAAAAATGTGTTGGATTCTAACGGGATTTTCAATTCCATACATAGCGGTTGTAATGAAGGTGAATGAAGCATGGCTTCAAATTCTGTTCATTCAAAGAGATTATTATGAATTATAAATGAGAGAAGGCAAGAGAAAACATAAGAAATCTAATATCTAGATAGTATGACAACAAATATAGGTAGTTTATATTTTTCAGAAGATCCTGCTGCTGCCCAATGCAATGGCGTTGGAAGGTTGGGCTTCATGGAGTTATATAGGTCATGATGGCTCCAACATGGAAAAAGCGCTTGGTGAGGGGAATTTGGCTCTTTGTGTTCTTCTTCCTTCTGCCATGGGAGGATCCAGATTCCTCCCTTCTGGAGGATACAGTTGTCAAGGCACCATCTTGGAAGTAGGGAGCAGCTGTGTTATTCAGCTTTCTGTTACTGTAACAAATAGATGATCAGCTTTTAAGGATGAAAGGTTTCTTTTGGCTCAAGATTTCATAGGTTCCAGTCCATGATTTGCTTGGCCCCTGTGTTGCCTTTGGGCCTGTGGTAATGCAGTACATTATTGTAGGGAGCTTGTGGTCAAAAAAGCTGTTCCCCTCAAGGTGGCCAGGAAGCAAAGGGAGAGAAAGAAAAGGAGATGAAGTTGCAAGATCACCCTTTAGAGTATACTCCCAATGATGGAAAGACCTCTCATTGGGTCCTTTTCTTCTTTTCTCTGCCAAAATCCACTACTTCTTGATTGATTGGTTCTCCGTTAGCTCTCACAAACTGAAATCCTAAACTGAATAAACCATCAGTATTTCTTTTATAAGGTCTCCTACTTTATTTTGGGAAGGTGGATCATGCATTAGAAGAGTGAACTCTCAATAGCACTAGTTCCTAAAGTTCCAGCACCTTCCAGTAGCACCATGGGCCTCTCACATATGGGCCGTTGGGGGACACTCATCCAAACCATAGCACCAGCCCTTATCATACCTGAAACCTACAGGAACCTTGATCTTGGATTTCTCAGCCTTCAGAACTGTAAGATTAGAGTATATTTTTGGGTATTTTATACAAATTACTCAGTGTCAGGTTTTTTGATACAGAAGCACAAAATGGACTAAGACATATTGGTAAACATTAAGTAATAATATCTTTACTTTTCTATAATCAGGCTATAGCAGTTCTTAAATGTTAAATGTACAATGCTCAAATATGCATAAAGTTGAGGAATAATTTGCATAATCCTGAAACTCAGAACTTGCTCTAGTTGAGTTTTTTTAACTTGAGCTGTACAAGATAGAGCTTTGAAATTTTTCAAATATAAAATAAACTTTCGCTAGTATAGAATTGTATTTGAATACCAAGTCCTGTGTGCATGTATGTCCCTATCACTATGAACTACATAAGGATGTGAGATTACAGTGCACCAACAAAAGTATTTAAAAATAAAATAAATTCTATCTGATTCTCTTGGTTTGAATTATATTTTTAAATGTAGCTAAAGATAAATAAACTTAGTTGTGCTATTCTTTTACTCAACTTATACTTAAAACTTTAAAATTACAGGAAGTGCTTGAATATTCAGAAGAACATTATCTACTTCTTCAAAGAGACTGGAGTGTTTTTCCCTTACAATCTGACCTGTCAATCACTCAGCGGTCCTTTTCTTCCTTTCTCTGCCAAAATCCACTACTTCTTGATTGATTGGTTCTCCGTTAGCTCTCACAAACTGAAATCCTAAACTGAATAAACCATCAGTATTTCTTTTATAAGGTCTCCTACTTTATTTTGGGAAGGTGGATCATGCATTAGAAGAGTGAACTCTCAATAGCACTAGTTAAATATCAAGAGCCCCAGTTGATAATGCTCTCACTCTTCAATTGGCCTTGAACTCCTGAATGTTTCCAGACTCAATACTTTTCAACTCCTTTGTCCACTTAAATATCCAAGAAGTGCAGATCTATGACAGATCCATCACCAAAACTGTGGCTGCCCTGTGAGCTCTGAACAGGCTGTACAAGAAAACACCAACCACAGCCCTGTATCTCATTCAGCCCAAAGTTCATGTTGCTTTTGTTCTTCAGGCCCCTGGAGCATGCGATCCATATAGAGCCAAAATATGCAAACAAGTACACTTGAATGGGCTTCAGCAGTTGATTTGGGATTAGTTTCCCTTACTTCATCATTTCTAAAAGGTACATGTTGAAACACCATGAAATTGAACGAATGGTTTGCTCAATTTTGGTTAAAAGGAAGTGGTTTACTTTAGGCAAGAGGGCCTCAGCTAGATCACAGGAGAATGAAAAGTACTTTAACAGCTGACTTGCCTGGGAGGAGAAACCTTAGCTTTTCTGTGTGTGTGTATGTGTGTGTGTGTGTGTGTGTCTGTATAAGTGTCTGAATCTTTGTTTTTGCCAGATTGAAGGTAACTGTTAATTTCCTATTGATTCAAAGCATACTTTGGTTAAGGTACTTATATTTCACACATGGGAAAATTGTGACCTTAAATAATCTTAAACACCTTATAATTATACTTTTGTAAAGATGATGAGGTCCTTAAATGTAATGATAGTTTCATAAGGAATATATATCCTTAAATGGAACTAAGAAACAGGAGTTGGTTCTTATCAGGTGTTTAGATAACACAGTTTGAAAATCTGACCTCTGCCATTTATTTAATTTTTAAGAGACATGAAAATAAAAATCACATTTTTCATCATATTTTATTTATACTATATTCTTCAAAGATCCTCACATTTATATTCTCTCTATATAATATGCCATATTTTATTAACAGAATTATTATTTATATTTAATGGGATGGGCAACTTGACTAACAAACATTTCATGAATCACAATACTTTCTCACTCTGTTGATAAAGTAGAATGAGGAGTGGGGAAAATTTGGCTCCTCATCTCAATTTTACTGCAAAATTGTTTGTCTGTAGCAATTCACATATCACATAACCATCACCACTGTACCTTGGTTCATGTCCTCTCTCTGACTGTCAACACACATGGCAATGCCACCCATCTTTCATCCTTCAGACCCTATTTTTCCTTTGAGAAATAGTTGAGAAATAGTTCAGCAAGCCACGAGGAATCCCATCTCATTCCAATCTCTCGAAAGCTCAACTATTAGGACCTTCACCTTCAGAATTTGGGCAAAATTCTGTATCAGAGTTGCAACAAAAGTCAATACATTGCATAAGTGGAAACATGCAAATATTCAAATAAAATATATTTTTCTTTATGTTAACAAAACCACTTTACTTTCCCCAGAGAAGTATACTTCTAGACCTCAAATACCTGCCTAGTCTGAGAATGCAGAATATATATCTGGCTAGTAGCAGCTAAGACCTTTGCTCTGTAAAGAGGCAATTTTTCTTCTTCAGAATGGGAACCATGAGGGAATCAGACATCTAACACACATGCACGCACACTCACACACACACACACACACACACACACATACACACTTAAGCCTATTTCACTACTTTAGTTGTGAAAAGTCGTCAGGAGATGAATGAATTAACTTATCCACTCTGCCTTATTAAAACATACTTAGAAAATCATTTCATAAGGTAGAAGGAAAGAGATGAAAGATAAATTCTGATTGACAATAGCTTCCCAATGATGACAAATACCCCCAATATCTTTTATTAGATAATCAAGTTTGCTAGTCACATATGTTTTAAAATAGATATGTCTTATTACCAGAACAGAAATATTGGTAAAGCCACATTGCTACTCTCCCACTAGCCCAGTTCTTGATCAAAAAGATGCTAGTTGCAAAATAAAATAGAAAGTTGTTATTTGAACAAATGACAAGAAAACTCATGAAAATACTGGTCAATAATGTATAAATCTCTATGCATTAAATCAGTCTATCTATCTATTTTGTCTATCATGTATCCACACATATCTCCAAGTAGCAGCCATTTTGAAAATTCTCCATATCTAATAATATTTTGGCATAACTATGTACTCCATCTTATTAATATTCTTAAAATATATTTTAGAACTCATGACTAAGAGAGTTTTTTTTTCTAATTTTATTAGCTTTAATAGGTTTTGTTTTCCTCAACTTTCAGAGGAATGCTCCTGGGTCTGCCAGTTTGTGATGGTAAATTTGGAGATATGTTTTCCAAGAGAAAAATCTGTCTTTGATTTTTATGATTAAGCTTTTTCCCAGGACTTTGAAAAGGGACTCCAAGTTATATAACCAAATTATTCTGTAAGGAGAAATTAATTGGCAAATTAAATGATTAAACAAAATTGCAGTACTGAAAAAAAGTAATTTTAGCTTATATTCAAACATACTAGAAAGATTTGCCTCTGTGTTATAAAAGTAAAATGAAGATGGTATATCTAAAAATTGTAGGGAACAGTAAAAATACAATTTGCCTTTGAAGAACTTTGTAAAAATCAGTACAGGATGGAAAATAATTTTCAGTCACCTAGAATGATAAAAAAATGCATCTCTTACAGCTCAGAATTTACATTTTCAGAATTCTTAGGTATATGCACAAAATGATATATACAAAATATTTATTGCAGCATGACTGATGAAAACAAAACAAGAAAAGAATTTGCCTCAGTAAGAGGTAGAAAAATGTATTTATAAGATAGATATAAAATATCAGTTAAAATGAATGAATTAAAATTAAAATATTAAATAAATATCAATACAAAGTGATTAAAAATGATAAAATGATAAAATATAAAAATATACATGTAAAAATACAATTATGTATATTTATAGTAATACACAAAAATACTACCCACTCTGAGAGTACATATACATGTGTCTGCAAATGTGTTAAAAAGGAAATTGCAAGTATATGTACTGAGCTTATATTTAACTCATAGAAAGAGATAACTCATGCCGGGAGTGGTGGCGCACACTTGTAATCCCAGTACTTTGGGAGGCAGAGACCGGAGGATCCGGGTTTGCAGCCAGCCTCAGCTCTCTCTCTCTCTCTCTCTCTCTACCTACTGAGGCCCTCCGCAACTTCGTGAGACCTGGTTTCAAAATAAAGTATAAAAAAATAGGGCCGGGGGTGTAGTGCGGAGGTAGAACGCCCCTGGGTTCAATCCCCGGTACCGCAAAAATAAATAAATAAATAAATAAAATAAATAAAGAGATAACTCAAGTTTATCTCAAGAGAAAGTGACTGGATATAGAGAAGGGGCTTAACATTGCCTGTAACATATTTTATCAATTCCGTAAAAACAGACAAAACAATTATAACTGCAATCTTGAATTATAAAGTTGAGATGTATCCATCAGGATCTCAGCTTGAGCAGTTACCTGGCGGATTTTTTAAATAATTGGTTTAAACCATAATCCCATAACAAACATAGCTTCACTTCGATATTTACTTTGTCCATTCAACAATAAGAAAATGATACGAATAGCTGAGAATTAAGTTTCTAGGCTCTTTGAATGCTGGGTTTTCTTTGTCTTTCCTATCCATGGCAGCTATTAAAAAAAAAAAGACAAAATATTCAGGTTTACTCATTAGGTCTCTCTCATAGGGAGTTGCCATACCTCACAGTTCAAAGTATATTCTATAGATCAATAACATACTGACATGTAATTGCAATCTACTATGCAGAAAAATGATTCAAGAAGAAAAATATCATGGTGATGTCTATTTACCTTTGCATAGGCAATTGCTTATAGTACTCTGCTTTTAACATTTGTACTTTGATAAAATGCTATGTATCTATAGGAATATCATAGTGCAAGATGCTGCTAGCCCAGGCACAAAGTATTAAAATTATCTTGTGAATATTTGTGGTTGAATTAAAATTGTTATACCATTATAAAAAATGTAAAAAATTTAATTCTGATTGGTGGGTAAATGGTTATGCATTATATTATTCTTTCAATATATCTTCATTTTAGAATTTCTCAACAATCACCACTAGAGAATCTACATGAATTTAGTAAAATGTTATTTTACTAAAATAATTATTACTAAACTAAAATAATTATTTAGTAAATTAATTATTTAACTAAAATAATAAGTAAAATAATTATTACCTTTATTGATTATTTGGTATATTTAATCTTAGGCAACCTGTATTTAGCAACCACCAAGATGTATCCTTCTAGTCTATATGTGTTTAGAATCACAAGCCATTTTTTTCAAGACTTCTAGATCTGAGTTTATGTATTAGGACATTGAGGTTTATGATGAAGACAGATGTATATCCAAAGATTGTTTGAAATTTTGGTTCAACTAAGACAATAATGAGACTTCTCTTTCTACCATTTTACTATTACTGTAGTCTCAATGTTTGTGTCTTCCCAAAATTCACATGTTGAAACCTAATTGCCAGTCTGATGGTTTTAGGAGGTGTGGCCTTCAGGGAGTGATTAGTGATGAGAATGGAGCCTCATGATGGAATTATTGTTTTCCATGAACCAGAAAGCAGCCCTTATCAGGCTGCAAATTTGCCAGCACTTTGATCTTGGTCTTCTCAGACTCCAGGATTTTGCTATAAATTTCTGCTATTTATAAGCTACCCAGTTTATCATTTGTTGTTATAGCAACCCAAATAGACTAAGGCAATAGTTTTACATCAAGAACCTACTTTCTACTTGAATAAAATTCATGTTATTTTTCAGAAATCACCAAAAAAGAGCTATTGCTATTTTGAAAGGTTTGTAACAGTTAATACCACTGAACTGTTTTATATTCTGGTAAATTGAGATTTGAAGTTTCCCTCCATATTTCAGATTAAAATTGAAGTTTAGTATACTTACAGTTGCCCTTCCATGTCCTCAGACTCACATGGAGGATATATCAGGCACTGTGTCAAAGGTCATACCCTTGTCCTCCAGCTTCTCAGCATAGAACCTACCTTCCTAGAGCACTTTCCTTTGGTGGAATTATTCATCTATCATGTGCACCCTTGATAAAAGGTGGATTTCCAGTGCCTCCTTCCACCATGGGAGATGAAGTGGCTATAGCCTTCAATTAGGGTGTTAGCACTTGTCTGAAGCTTCACCAATAAGACATATTTGCAGGGGACATTGAACACTGAGCATGTGGACAGTGGAAGTGAGACCATGGCAGAACGTTTTGGGATGCCAGGACTGTTTCAACAGTAGCAGAGTATCAATAAAGCCAGTAGCTGCAGCAAATTGTCTGTATAATACCAGTAGCAACAACCCCTAAAACTGTCCTGCTTCTGAGCCAAGTTCTTCAGCCCCAATCCAGTGAATTAACTGAATAACTCTCAGCTGAAATTACTCAGAGTTGCTGTCTGTTGTTTACAATAAAGTCTAGTCTACAAAACATTCAAGATGAATAAATATCCTTCCTCAAAAAGACAGAAACAAGAGCCTATTTGTGTAGTTTTTGAACAAAAATGAAGAGACAGATAAAATTTCACTTCGAAATAGATTCTTGAATCTATCTTGTGTTTGTATGTAAAAAGCAAACTTTATACTAATAAGTGTCAAAAGGTCTTTTCTTTTCCTTAATTCAATTCACAAAAAAAAGTTCACCGATCACGCAGAGCGCGACTGCATTTTTAAAACTTCCCCATGTCTCTCTGGGTTCAATAGTCTTGAAGCTTTCCATGCTAGATCCAACTTGTGAGATGAAGGTGAAGGGGAGAGTGTTGTGCCTGTGTGCCATTTGATGTCATTGCTAGAGCTGGAAGACCACTGAATCACAGTAGCTATGCCATCTTTAAAAATCAGATTTAGAGACTATTATGTTAAGTGAGGTCAGCCAGTCTCTGAAACTCAAGGGTTCTATGTTTTCTCTCATATGTAAAAGCCAGAGAGGAAATAGGAAACATAAGGAACTTTGAATAAAAGAGGAAAGAGACCAGTAGAGTAGTGGAAGGGGCTTGGAGGAGCAGGGAAGGGAGGGTACAAAGAACTGGAGAAAGAAACAGTTCAAATAATGCTTTGGCAATATATGAAGTTATTACTACGTGTTTCGCTAGCATGTATGGGGAGAAATGAGGGGCTAGTGGGGTGGGGTGTGAGGGAATGTACTCCAAGAGTTGTGCGCATGTATGTTTGTATCACATTGAACCTCACTATAATGTATAATTTTGTAATGCACTAATAAAAGTATTTTAAAAAGAGAAAATTCAGATCATTTTCTCAATATCAGAAGAGTTGGTAATAATCATTAATAACTAAACGTATGGTAGTTCCTATAAGAACTGAACATATTCTTGCCCTCAGAGATCACAACTAACATACATAAGTCTAAATTTTTCAGTCTTAATATCACCTGGACTGAAGCCACTAATCTTAAGGAAAGTAAAAGTCTTAGGTAGGGGTTGATTTCAGTCATGTTCCTGGTTGTTATAGACTGAGTTGTGTCTCTCCAAAATTCAGAAGTCAAAACCCTTACTTCCAGTACCTCAGAAAATGAATATGTTTGGTGATAGGGCATTTACAGTGGTGACTAAAGCTGGGCCTGGTGGCATATGCTTGTAACCCCAGCACTTGGGAGGCTGAGACAAGAGGTTCAGGTCAGTCTCATCAACGTAGCCAGAACCTGTTTCAAAATAAAAAATAAAATAGGGCTGGGGGTCTGGCTCAGAAGTAGAATGCCCCTGGGTTCAATCCCCAGTACCAATAATAATAATGATAAATAAAGTGGTGACTAAGTTAAAATGAGGCCATTAGGGTAGGCCCTAATCCAATCTGACCAGTGTCAAACTTTCTCTAAGAAGAGAAAATCTGGATACACAACTAGATATTAGGGTTGCATGACTCCACATGAACTGGCCATCTGCACAGAGTAAGCCAAAAGCCAGCTTCAGGAGAAAGCAAACCTGTTGACACCTTGGTCTAGGACTCGCAGCCTCCAGAAGGGTGAGACTAAGTTTATGTTGCTTAAACCACACAGTCTATGGTGGTTTGTGGTCTCCCCAGGTAAATAATACACCAGGATACTTTGTTTTCCAATGACTAATAAAATAAAATAATTATTATTTGTATTTGATATGGATTAAAAAGCCGTAAGCTGAGAAAAATATTAAGAAAATAACTAAATGTGTTATAAAATAAAATGTTAAGCTATGGGTATATTGCCTTTGCATTTTTGTATGTGTATCACAATTTTTTCCTTACCTTGATTTTTTGATATATCAATGTATGATGGCCCATTCTTCATCTAAGGAAAAGACAGACTTCTATTCAGGGAATTAAGCCCTTTTCACTTGTCTTTATTTTTTGATAATGATTTTAATTAAAGGTAGTCAACTGTTTTGTTCTTTCATTGATTTAACTTCTCTCCCTTAATATAATAACAAGTGTATAACTCCCTGTATGGGTTGGTAAGAGAAATTTAGCTATTTGGGAAACAAAATTAGTTTTCTACAAAAGTTAGCTGAAGACAAACAATGTTGGGCGCAGTGGTGCACACCTGTAATCTCAGTACTTCGGACTTCCAGTTCAAAGACAGCCTCAGCAATTTACCAAGACTCTGTTTCAAAATAAAATAGGCCTGGTGGTGTAGCTCAGATGTAATAGGCCCCTGAGTTCAATCCATAGTACTTGAAGCAAGCAAACAAACAAAAAACAAAACAATAAAAGGTACAGGGTTAGTTTTAGAAATAGCAAAAAGCAAAAGCATTGTTCTCTACTCCTTATCTCATTTTTCAGAAACAAAAATATATTTCTAGTAAAATGGTAGTCAAATAGCTTACAAGAGAGAAGAAAATGACATAGAATTGATTTAAAATTTATCAGAAAATTCATCATTCCTAGCTCATTAGCTCTTTATACTTTAACTTAGAATTACTTAAGTCCTATTACATTAAAGGATGTTATATAGTAAGTCAGCTTACTTGGTGTCCTATACAGATATATGTTTATAGCTGACACTAAATAAATGTTAGAGTCATTTCTATCTTTTATTATGTAAGCATTAAGGAAACATAAAACTTGAAAAAACAACAGGTTTTTTTAAAAGAAAAAAGTTTAAAATAAGATTAATGTGAATATGGTTACTTTTATTATTTTGATATTTAGGCATATTAGGTAATAAAAAGAAGAAAGCAGAGAGAAAAGATGAGATATGAAATATATATGTACAGATAAAGTTAGTTGAAAAGTATATGAATAATTTGAATTTCATAGGCAAAGAAATACTGTCTTTGAAGGATTTGAAGAAGGAAGTGATGTGGTCAAAGTGATATATTTGCAAGATGACTTTGGCAGCTGTGTCTGGCAACATGTTATAGAAACACAAAAATGTGGAGGAGAGATGAGGCTGCATATGTGGAAGCTGGGGAGGCAAAACGAAGTAGACCAGATGTTCAGTATTCTACGATAGAAACAGAGAAAAGGATGTTATGAAGGAAAAAACATTGACACTTTTCTTTTTTGGAGGTGGGTCCAAAATAACACTAAAGGTTGATTTTAGGATCTGGAGTCTAAATCAACTTTTAATTGATTTTGAAATGGTTTTTGACTGATTGCATGCTGCTAACTTTGATAGCCAATTTTTAGTTGATTTTGACGTGGTCGATTTTAGGGTGTGGAGTCTAAAAACAGGTAACCAGAGTGATGGGAGAATAAAGAACCAGAGGGCAAAAAGACAAAAATGCATTTGGTAACAGAAAGAAAACATCTGTAATAAAGTGATTTGTTCACATTGTAGACAATTTTGAAAACTAAAGATGAGAAAATATTAGGTACTAATTTCTTTATTTCAAGGTTGTTTTTGACATATATACTTCTAGTTATATAAATATGCATGTATGCTACTTGCTCATCTACATATAGATTTGTATACAATCTATACATGTTTAGAATATACATTTCAATTCTGAAGAACAGAATACAGCTTTATTTTCAATATCCTTCACTTTCAATCTTCTGGGTGTTCTCTCACGATAAAATTGAGATTATATACTTTGGTATAAATACCACAGAATGGAAAGTGAGTTTGCAGTACATCGCACCTGGAAGCACTTGCAGTATATTATTCTAATTTCTGACAAAGTTAAGATGGGTAAGGTAGTTTCCATCAGAGTTCTCCCCTAAGGGGTTACTATTTTATATTTTGCAATCATTAATTGTCTTGTGAGGAGACATGCTAAGATGCTAAGATATTATGAGCATCCTGTAATTTTTGACAGATTAGTTTTGAGCATCCATTGATGATCATTTACTGGATTAATTATAATAATGGTGGTTCGTAAATTATGATTTCAAATACCATCATTCTTGCCCATTGCTCTCAACTTCCCTCATTCAACAAACTGTATTATTGGAAAGTGGGGATTCAGTAAGTAGTTGGCTTTATGGCTCTGAGTCCCAGGAGATTTTAGTTGGCTAAAGTTAGTAATTTAAAATCTTTAACACAGAAAAGAATTAGTTTTCTTTGGGAAATTATGGAAATACAGTAATCCTTGTTACTAAAAGTGACATTATTGGAGGTAAAATGGATAAACATTTAAAGAAAAGTTTCTTTCTTAATAATATTATGCATACAGATGAATCTGAATGATTCTATTCATTTCATCAGAAACTCTGAGGATGTTGGGCTTAGAAAGAAAGTTTCAAACACTTTGTGGGTGGGTGTAGCTTGAGGCCAGATTTTCTGGTCAACCAACTAGGACAATTATAGATGCGAAGGTCTCCTTCACTGATGACTTTTTTTTTTAAAGGCCAATGGGCCACAGAATTTTCACTAAACAGAAACAATTCTTGACCTGCTTTCCCCAGAGTCCATACAAAGGAACAAGAGGCAGTATGATAGTAAAGGTAGCAAACATATCTAAAGTTACATAGGATGACTATTGATGCCTGATGCAGGAATTTGTGGCAAAACAAAGCTTCTAATCTATACACTATACAGTGCTCTTGAATCTCAAATTTACTGAACCCTTGTGAACTTTGAAAACATAATGCAGTAATGTATTTGAAGGAGTTAACAAGGGAAGTCAAGAGCAATAAAAGATCACAAGACATGTAGTTTGGTCTAGCCAAAGAAAATGGCGATAAATTGTAACCAGGTGTCTTTATTTCCTGATTCCTCAAGTACTGCACATTCAGCTTTCTCTGCAAAAAAAAAAAAAAAAAGGCAGCTTGTGAAATTCCATATTGCATTTGTCAGCTTCGATACTTCGTGCAAGATCTTAGGGTTATTTGCTGAGTCTTTACTACTTCAAAGGTAGTGGGTAAGATAAACTATTGGGAAATTAAAAATGGAGTAAAAAAATTTAAAGTACTTTGTGATTTAGAAAATTCATAGGGGTGCTTTTTTTGATGTCTTTATGTTTAACTGTTGTGACCGTTAAGCACAAAGTAGGTTAAACTGTGGCATTGCACATGTGCATAAAAACCGAGTTGTGAAACATTCCATAACTATATCCCTACTTTTGCAGCATACATACTAAAATTCCTCTGAACCTATTTTCCATATTATTTATGCCCTCTATGAGTTTCCTGAAAGGCAAACTTAATTGTACACTATACGCCTGTAGTAGCCTATGTAATTGTATTGGCATTTTGTTTTAGTTTGTATTATTTTACTATACTATACGGACAGAAAAAAACAAAGAACTCTCTAATCTAGTTATAAGAATCAGTCAAATACTGAGATACAAACAGAGAAACTCTCTGAGAAGTGGTACAAAAGAGGAGACCATTTTTCTAGTCATTAGGCCTAGGAAATGGACAGACCAGGATGAGGGAGGAAACAGATCCTCATTACTCAATGAACACGTTGTGAAATTCCTACCTTACATCCTCAGCTGGGGGAAAGGAATAAAATGACAGAAAAACTCCATGGCGTCCAAGATATCAGTGCAAAAGAGGGATGCTCTTTCTTCTTCTGCACCACAAGGAGATGGACCTTTCCATGTGAGCAATTTTATCAGGCTATTTACGAGAAGATTGATGCCCAATCTTACTTTGCTGCAGGCATTTCAGTCTTCAGACATGAAGCATCAGTAAATATTCTTGCCATTCTGGCTAACAGAGTAATAATCAGAGTAATATATTGAAAGCTGCAGATCTTTTGGAAAGGGGTATGGAACCTGCTACCCGACAGTTCAATAGCAATAGATTATTTGAGCCAGCAGTGGACAAGGGATTCCTTTTAAAGTGCTAAAATTAAATTTCCTTGAATAAAAATCATGTATCTATCACTTTTTACTTCTTCCTATTTAAAGTGCTAGGGAAAAGAAGTGTAATTGATCAGTTTTCAAAATTAGGTTCCTTTATCACAAAGGGTCACTTTGATTTTAACATAATAGTGACTTTATGATGGGGAAATCAAGTCACTCTGTCATAATTTGTAATTTTCTATAAATTAAAGAAGAACAAAAGAAAATGGAGCCAATTTTAAAGTATAAGAGATTGCAAAATCTTAAGGCATCACTTTACTACAAGTGGAGAAGATATGTTCCTGAATGTTGGTAGAGAAATACATCAATATGACCATTATGGAGGCCCAAGGGGGTTATTAGTTGTGAAAGCACCCTACAACTTACCATCTGCTGACATTCAGGAACTGGAAGTTTGCACCTCACTCATATTAAAAATAAAATATTCAAGTTTTTAAACATTAATAATCAAAAGAAACAAATTGTCAAAACTTGGAAGCAGTTAAGATGTCCTTCAATAGGTTAATGGACAAGTTAAGGCACATCTGAACAATGAAATATTATTTAACTCTAAAGAAAAATAAGCTATCAAGCCATGAAATGACATGAAAGAATCTTAAATGCATATTATTAAGTAAAAAGAAGCCAAGCTGAGAATGCTGCCAACTATACAATTTCAACTATATGATGCTCTGAAAAAGGCAAAACTATGGAAATGGCAAAAAGACCAGGGGTCATCAAGGGTTAAGGGGGAGGGAGGGGCGAATAAACAGAACACAAGTGACCTTCAGGGCACTATAACTAGTCTTCAAAATATTACAGTGATATATACATGTCATTATACATGTGTGAGGACCCACAAAGTGCACAACACGGAGTGAGCCCTAATGCAAACTACAGACATCCAGTGGTAGTGATGTGCAGGTTCATTAATTGTAACAAAAGTACCACTCTAATGAGGGGTAATTTTTTTCTTTTTTTGGTACTAGGGATTGAACTCAGGGGCATTCTACTTCAAGCTACACCTCAGCTCTTTTTTTATTTTTTATTTTGAAACAGGGTCTCACTAAGTTGCTAATCTAATAAGTAATGTTAATAGTGGGGAAGGCCATGCTTGGTTGGGGTCATGGAAACTCTGTATTTTTTACTCAATTTTGCTATTAACCCAACACTACTCAAACAATTCTATTGAAGAAAATAAGAGAAACAAATGGAAACTTAATCTTCAGAGAAGTGATACATTTTAAGAAGATATCCAGAAAATAAATCTTTGTACTAGTCTGTAGCTTAATGGCATGCAAATTGTCCATTTGAATAAAGGAGGAATTACTACCTAGACTTCTTAATATTTTCTGGTCAGGAAGTAGAATATTTTATAGGAATATTTCAAACAATGAATTGCTAAAGACAAAAATACAAAGACCATTGATTTGCTTGATGAACCCTCTTTCAAAAATAAAAACTGAGAGCCAGGCAAAATTATGTAGGCATTTTAATTTCAATTTTAATTAATTTCAGTTTTAAGAAGGAAAATTAATCATAGTTCAGAAGCCAATAAGTAGGACATTGTAAATTTAGTAACTTATTTGTATTTAATTTGTGAAGTCTTATTTTTTCTTAGAGTGATGAACAGTAAAATTCACTGTTTTGCATATTTTTAGTAGCAACAAGAGGAAACATTCCCATTTCACTTCAAATTTTACAGAAGAGAAATCTCCATAAATGAAAGTTGTTGGTTATACTACTAATGCAGAAATGAAGACAAACCAACTCTATTGACAAACGGGACAAAGAAAAAGGAAGAGAGGCTGGCTGTAGTATAGGTTGAAGATGGGCCCTAGGCAATGCTTGTAATGCACATCTAGACTATGAATAAACATGGAATTTCCCAATATGTAACATTAGCATATTATAGTCACTTGGGAAAAAAAGAGATGACCTTGGTTTTTCATGATGAGAATATTAGAATGAAGAGAATGGATAAAACTGAGAGTAAATTTTAAATACAAGAAAGTGGTTTGTTATTTAGATAAAATTTATTCCCAATACTATAATTTGTCACTAGTAAGGTAAAATGTGCAATCAAACCTCTCACTCCTTTTTTTTCTCCCAGTTTTATAGCAGAATAGAATATATTGGTATTAAACCACATCTCATTAACTTCTTTGCCTCAGCTATGGACATGACAAGTTGTTTTTATCTTGAAACTGTGCTAAAATACACTTGGGTTTGCCAAGTCTCTAAAATGGCTCACTGTTTTCTTGCCAGAAAACAAGAAACTAGCAATTTTTAAAATGAGGTAATAATTTATGCTATAATGACCTACACCTACCTCATTTTGGATAATATAGTGCTGTTGAATTTAAATATTTTAATGTATTCAAACTTAATTCATTACAAGCAAAAACTACTCTGTTCCCATTCTTAAGACTGAACTTTGTAACTATACAACAGGTATATTACAGGGGTATAATTTGGTAATATAAAATGTTCTTTTTTTTTAATTGGGTGCATTGTAATTTTGCATCATATTGGGGTACAGAATGTTAGAAAAATACATGCACACGACTCTTGTTGCCCTCCCCACTAGCTCTCCCCGCCCCCATCCCACAAGTCTTTGAGATTGGAATTGGCAATTTTGTGTACATTCATAGTATTATTTCTACTTTATGATTTCTCCCCCCCTTCCCTAATCATCCTCAGTCACTCCCCTGGAGTCTCTGCTTATCTATCTGATGTTGCCCTTATTGCCAAATATCTCTGCAGCTTCTACAAATAAGAAAGAATACGCGTCTATTTGTTCTTTGGGACTGGGCGTACTCACTTATATAATATTCTCGTGTTCTATCCATTTTCCTGCAGATAGTTTAGTATTGTTCTTCTTTATGGCTTCATAAAATTCCATTGTGTAAAAAAACAAATAACCCGATTAAAAAATGGACAACCTAACTGAATAGACATTTTTCAAAAGAAGAAATGCAAATGGCCAACAAATATATGAAAACATGTTCATCATCTTTATCCATCAGGGAAATGCAAATCACAACTACACTGAGATTCCATCTCGCTCCAGTTAGGATGGCAATTATCAAGAAGACAAATAATAATAAATGCTGGGAGGATATGGGGAAATAGGAACCCTATTACACTGGTAGTGGGACTGCAAACTAGTACAACCGCTTTGGAAATCAGTGTGGAGGTTTCTCAGAAGATTGGGAATGGAACTACCATATGACCCAGTGATAGCACTCCTGGGCATCTTCCCTAAGGAAATGAAATCAGAATACTATAATCATATGTTCATATCCATGTTCATAGCAGCACGACTTACAATAGCCAAATTATGGAACTAGCCTAGATGTCCATCAATGGATGAGTGTATCACAAAACTTTTGTATATATACTCAATAGAATTTTACTCAGCCATAAAAAATGCTGTTCTTGAAGACACAGCCAATCTGCCTTGCTTTTGATGGAATAAAAAATCTCCAACTTCAGGATTGGTATTTTTTTTATTTACCAAGATTCACTTTATTATAGAGGATTATAAAAAATTAAAACTTGATTCTGGTTGTGATTATGTGTATTTGATTATTGAAGAAAATAATAGCAAATAATAAGATAACTTACTTGCTCATTATACATAATTTAGTTCAAATAATATGGATTAAGAGGCATGGACCAAGTAGAAATAAAGCTTAAAAGATAAGAAACTTCTGGTTTGCTCAAAATAATAACTATCTATATCTCCATCTTTTAGTGTATCCTTCTCAGACAATTAAAAACTGTAGGAGGAAAATCAACACAAAATACAATATACATATACATACATGTACTATATATACTATATATATACAATATATGTACATATACTATATATAAATGTACTATATATGTACTATATAAACATATATACATACATATAGCTTGAAAGCATATATATGTGTGTGTGTATATATAAATGTATATATATGTATATATATATATGTTTAAAGAATAATTTGAAAACAAAGAATGACCAAACTTCAAAATTGCTATAAATAAAAATTAAAAACATCAAATCTCAGGGAGCAATCTCCTACATGACTGTGCCACTGCAAACATTTTTGGTAAACAAAGTCCAAAAAAAGCTATAGGGAAAAGAGAAGATAAAAAGGTAATTTGGAGAAATTGGGTAATATGGCGGGAAAATAGCAGAAGGGAAAATCCAGGGTCTGACCAGACAAAAGAGAACTTCTGAACATCAGGACACAATCTCTTCCTCAACCACCACAATTTGATAATAATGATAATAATAATAATAATAATAATAATAATACCCACACTAGGATTTTATCTATTATAAAGGATTCTGACAAAAGGGGGTGCCATTAACTATAAATTCCATAAACCACTCAAAATATACAAAAATGAACCAAGGAAAACTCAGTAAATACATATATAATTATTATACAAGTCAGAAAACAAAGTGTAATACTCTTTAACTGATAAAACTCTCCATAGCCCCCAAAATAAAAAGAAAGAAAACATGAGGCAGACAACTGTAATGATCAATGGATGTTGTGATAGTTAATCTAAGTTGTCAACTTGACCTGATCATGACACACCCAAGATTATGTGATTTTGGGTGTGTAACAGCAGATTAAAGAGAAAGCCCTGCCCTGAATGTAGGCAGCAGAATTCTGATAGGTGCGGACTTAGATAAAAAGGGAGAAG
>PVJS01038227.1:0-19522 GCA_004027185.1 Glis glis
AAAAAAAAAAAAAAAAAAAAAAAAAAAAAAAAAAAAAACAAGCGTGTGCCACCACGCCCGGCTCCTTGGGCCTATTTTATAACGGCACTAAAGCCCCTCATGAAGGATCCACCATCCGGACCTAATCACCTCCGCAAAGGTCCCACCTTCTAAGACCATGGCCCTGGGGGCCAGGGTTTCACCTTATGAATTTAGTAAGGGCACGAATGCTTAGACCATAGCAGCAGGAATTACAATTGACTGTTCCTCAATGTCACCTAATGGCCTCAGGGGTGAGGTCACCTGTCCCTAGACTGTAGAGCTTGATGCTCTTGTTCTCAGGCCAGCCGGCTTTGGAGTGTAGGGAGAGGTAGGGTGATTATCAGTCTCGAGGGATTTTCTGTGTATGTGGTGACACTGAGAGCTGGAGACAATGTTCACAGTGCACATCTTGTATCCATATAAAGAAATGCTCTGCCGGGCGTGGTGGCGCACGCTTGTAATCCCAGTACTTTGGGAGGCGAAGACCGGAGGATCCGGGTTCGCAGCCAGCCTCAGGTCTCTCTCTCTCTCTCTCCCTGTCTCTCTCTCTCTCTCTCTCTCTTTCTACCTAGTGAGGCCCTCCGCAACTTCATGAGACCCAGTTTCAAAAAAATAAAGCATAAAAAAAAATAGGGCCGGGGGTGTAGCATGGAGGTAGAACACCCCTGCGTTCAATCCCCGGTACTGCAAAAAAAAAAAAAAAAAAAAAAAGAAATGCTCTAAGAGTTGATAAACGAAGAGCACTC
Source organism: Glis glis (assembly GCA_004027185.1). Taxonomy (NCBI): domain Eukaryota; kingdom Metazoa; phylum Chordata; class Mammalia; order Rodentia; family Gliridae; genus Glis; species Glis glis. The sequence continues at coordinate 768 of PVJS01038227.1, forward strand.
AGGGGACTTAAACACATGAGCCTAGACCAGTTAAATTGGAATCTCTGACATTGGGCTCCAGACATGGGAATTGCTTGAGAGTGACCCTGATGATTTTAACGTGCTGTAAGGTTAAGCCACTACTGCAGGGATCCAAATGATGCCTGTGGAGAATTGACCTATTCACCACCAAGGGCTCAGAGGACAAGAACAAATGTGGTACATTTCAGATCAGTGACATAGAGGCTGCTCTGGACTGTTTGTAACAAAACCTGTGGTTCTGTAAGATCTCTAATTTCTGAACCACAGGATTTTAACATAAACTATTTATTGAGTGATGAGTAGCGATTCCAAACTTGCCTCTAGAGTTGAACGGGCTCCAGTGGAATGACGACTGGAGGAGGCTGAATGGAATAACAGATGGTCGCACTAGGCTAGGAACATAGGCTCCAAGGGGCTAGGGATGGAATTCAGTGGTAGAGCACTTCACTAGCATGTGCAAGCAAGGCTCTGGGTTCAAACCTGAGTATAGCAAGAAAGAAAGAAAAAAAAAAAACGGAGGAGAAGGAAAAGGGGAGGAGGAAAATTCTGGAATCAGATTCATGCTTGAATTCTGGCTCTGTTGCTCATTGGTTGTGCAATGCTGAGAATATTGATTCATCTTTACAAGCTTATTTTCTTGCATATGTGTGGCAATAATAGTACCTACATCATACAAGAGATAAAAGAGAAAATAATAAGCACAGCATTTGGCACATGGTAAGCACTCAGTAATGGCTGTGTTCACTATGACTGGCGATACAGCTCTCCACTCTCTGTGACTTGGTTTACTGAGGTAATGCTTTTCTAGGGCAGCTTTGCTATACAAATTGTTGAGAAGAGCAACATGAACCAGAAACTCTTTATAATGCAATTATAAAAATATTGAATAGTATGTAAGACAAAATTTGTTTTTTTGTGTATGGTGGGGGAGCTTCTATTAGTCAGTCTGGCTAGATATATTGGATGTTTTGTTCAATTTCACAAGTACTTAATTTAAACAAAAACCAAGGATTCTTTATTAAAGAAGTGCTTAAAGTTGTGCTAAACCTCCACCCCAGTGAATCTGGCTTTTTGATCTTTAAAAGTTTTCTTCATAGTGTTCCAAAAAGTGTGAAAAAGAAAAAGAGGCCACAGTAAAGTTATTGCTGTTTGGGTTTTAAGTCATTCTTTGTGGAGATTTTATGTAATCATATTTTTGAATTACCAGTATGAAACCGGGGAGAGGGAAGGAGGGAGATGGAGTAGAAGGAAAAAGAATGAGGCATTTTGGTCAACTTCTGTGGAACTGGAGTTGAAAATCTAAGCGGCATGGCCATTTGGAGTTTGCTATGGTTTTAGAAGTATTTTTTTGAAGTGAGAGTCACAAAATATTGAGTTAATTTGAATCTGATAATAGAAAAAAGGAATGAAATTGTTACTATGGTAACCAGGAACAAAGGGGAAAATGTTACAACAATCTTAATAAAGAAAAACAATATTAATTCTATAAACCAGGCACTCTGTAGAACCTTTTTTTCCTTTTTGTTCAAGTCTGGATTTTGTCCTTTCATTAGCGATAAAAAGGTTTTACATGCAAATATATATTTACTACCTGGGCTAATGCTTTAGATATTAAAGAACCAGCAAATCAGTCATTGCCAGCGGTGGAGCTGTGCTTTATGGACTTGATGACAACATTTGGCTACTTTCCATGAGTTTAAAAGTTTAAGATATTTTTAGTATACACAATACTTAAAAACACTAAAGCTAAGGACTCAACTTTTATATACAAAAAGAAAAAGTTAAATTAAGATGTCATACAAGGTTACAGTTACTGGCAACAGATAATTACTCTCAAGTTGATGTATGTAACTAATTCCTCCTTCTGGTGTAGGCTTAGATGGAGCTAATTTCCCCCCTTTTTCTCTTTTCTTATATAAATAAGGATCCAAGATGTTCCCAAGGTGCGGCCTGATTCTATGATCTTTCTGCAGCGTCTGTGCATCTTATTCTTTTCTCTTGCATTCAGGTGAGGTAAAGCACAATTCTCTTTGGGGGTGGGATGGGGATGGGGGCCTAGTTGGAGACACATTTCTAGGCCTCCCTACTGTATATGTATTTATTGTTTATTACATATATTTAAAGGAAAGATCAAAGTAAGAGTTTTAAACTTAAAAATTCACTGTTCAAATTTAATTAGTTCAAATATGATAGAGAAATACCTGGCCCTATTTGTGAATGGATTTGCAGGAAGGGGGAGTACAGGCAAGAAATATCTCCCTGAGAGAGGAGAAATATTTATTTCTGGTTGGAAGATCATCTTGAGATTTGACATAATTTCAGAATTAAGCTACAACAGACTCAGTATTGTTTAAGATTAGAGAGGTGTTTAGGGCCCATTGTATGTTCTAAGACGGCAACTTAGTTACATTTTTAGAAGTCTTTATTGAAATATATCACATATTATACATTTTATCCATTTAAGGTATATAATTAATGTTTTTAGTCTATCCACAGATATGTGCAGCCATCACTATAGTCAATTTTAGAACATTTTCATCATCTCAAAAAGAAGAAATGTGTACCCTTTAGCTGTTATCCTTCCCTGTCACTTCCAGCCTTAAACAATCTCAAACCTACTTTATGTCTCTGTAGATTTTCCTATATGGGTATTTCATATTAACAGACACATATAATACATGTTTTTTGGTAACTAGCTTCTTTCACTTAGCATTATGTTTTCAAAGTCCACTCATGTTTAGTATGTATCAGTACTTCATTAATTTTAAGACTGAATACATTCCATTGAGCAGATGTACCCTATTTTGTTTATCCACTCATCAGCCGATGGACAGTTGAGTTGTGTCCATCCTTGGGTTTCTATGATGCTGCAGCTATAAATATTCCTATGCATGTTTTTACCTGTACATATGTTTTCATTTCTTTTGAGTATATATCTAAAGAGTATGATTGCTGGGTTATATGGTAGTCTATATTTAATTATTACAGGAATTTCCAAGTTGTTTTCCAAGGTGGCTCATCATTTTATATTCTCACTAGTAGTGTATGAGAGTTCCAATTTCTCCACACCCTTGTCAACAACTTTTATTACCTAACTTTGAGTAACCATCCCGGTGGGTGTGAATTCAGACAGTTTTGAAAAATAATTCAAAATGTTCAGCCGGGTGTGGTGGTGCACACTTGTAATCCCAGTACTTTGGGAGGCGGGACCGGAGGATCTGGGTTCGCGGCCAGCCTCAGCTCTCTCTGTCTCTCTCTGTCTCTCTGTCTCTCTCTCTCTCTACCTAGTGAGGCCCTCCGAAACTTCGTGAGACCCAGTTTCAAAATAAAGTATAAAAAAATAGGGCCGGGGGTGTAGCGCGGAGGTAGAACGCCCCTGGGTTCAATCCCTGGTACTGCAAAAAAAAAAAAAAAAAAAAACCAAACAAACAAAAAACAAAAAAAAACCCCAAAAATGTTCTGAAAGGAAAGAAAAATTAATGTGATTGCTCTAAAGCCTCAAAGTTGCTACAGAGAAGAGTCATGTATGTAATTGATGCAATTTTACTTGGACAACAAATTTAAGGATAAGTTGATTTTTGGCTTCAGTCCAAGGTAAACTATAAATTGAGAATAAATGAAAACAAATGAGAAAGATAGTAAATTGTATTGTGTATGTATATATTTTTGTCCATTTAAAATAAAATTATAGGCAAATACTATGCTTGTTAGTTTAGTGAAGATCTTTAGAGATAAGCCTGAATGTCTTAATTTTGGGTCAGTCTCAAGCATTTTAACCACATTTTTTAGAACATATCATCATCCAGATCATTTAGCCATTTAACCAACCAAAATTGCCCCAGTCCCTTCAAGTCTGTGTTGTTGCTCAGTCCTGCTCTGATTTCTCACCGTGGCGCTAGTCTCTGGCTAGACGACCTGCCTTCCTTTTAGCCAGTCTCCACATCTATGTGCCTGTCTTCTTGGCCCCTCATGTCCTTCCTCCACATTTTGGGATGGAGTTTTCTGTTCTTCTCATTACTTTTCACTCTCAGTTCTCAGGTGGAGACAGTCGCATAGTCATTCACTGAAGTTCTGATATGGAAAGAGAGTGGTGTAGGAAGAAAGAAGCATTCGTGTACAGGAATGTGAGACTCCATGGTGAAGCGCTTCACTACCTCAACCCCAAGGGGCAAATCTGATGTTTAGACTTTCGAATCCAGGCGCTGAGGGACGTTGCAACAGTAGGGCATGAGGAGCGGAGTCAAGAAAGTGTAAGAAGGTGAAAGACCAAGGGTGAGCGCTTCAGTCAGCATTCACTGCTGTGACCCCAAATACTGACAACCACAACTTAGAGGAAGGAAGAGTTATTTGCTCATGTTTCTGGAGATTTCAGAAGTTTCAGTCCATTTAAGCCAGATGAAGCTTGCAGAGCTCAGGGCAGGGCGTGGGGAGCAGAGAGAGCATGAGCAGAGACTGTGCTCTTACATCGTGGAAGCCAGAAGCAGAGAGAGAGAACAAGGGAAGGAGGCACAATATACAGTCCCCAGGGCCACCCCCAAAGGCCTCTTCTCAGCAGCCAAGCCCCACCTCCAACATGGCTGCCTTGTCTACCACCTGTGGTCTAGGGGACATTCTAAATTCAAATAAAAGCTGAATATTTCTGCCTTTCCTTGCCTTGCTCGGCATCCTTGCCCCCACCTCCCACATTCACTTCCCTCTGCTCTTTCCTTCGAATTACAGGGCACTCCTCTGAGTTCTACTGTGGTTCCCTGGCATTCATCTTGTCCAGTTCATTAGGGTTTGGCAATTATTCACAGCTGTATCTGACCTCAAGTTCTAGCCCAACCCAGACTTGCGTCTCACTTTCTGGACTGAGTTCCAGATCTTTTTGCCCATCAGATATAAACAACAGCTCAAATGTTGCCCCTCTTTCAAACACTTTCTCCCTTATCCTTGGGTTTGCCTTAGCTGTCCATATTACTTATTTTCAGTAACTATTGTGGTAGTAACTCTTAAGCTTTTAAGGGTGTTTGATTTTTGTAAATAGACACATGTTTCAAATTAATAATGATAAATCAGGAGGCAGATCAAGCTGGAAAATATCTTTTTCTTATTATTTTTATAAAAGGCAAGATGCATATTATAATTAATTATACAACTTAAAGTTTTGCAACTTGTTAACCAGTTGAGCAATCGGTTCAGAAAGAAGGGACATGATTGAGACATGACTAATGCAAACACTGTATAACTGGAACTGGGCAAAGGATGCCTGGTTGATAGCTTTTTAAAGTGAGCGCTTGTGAAGACATCGGTGAACATATTATCTCTCTGAGGTTTGAAGGAATCCCTTTCTAACTTTAGACTATGACTACTTCTTCTTTTTATATTAATTAATTAATTAATTAATTGGTACTGGGTATTGTACCCAGGGGTATTCTACCTCTGAGCTACACCCCAGCCCTTTTTATTTTTTGTTTCGAAACAGGTTCCCAGTAGGTTGCTGAGAGTCTTACTAAGTTACTGAGGCTGTCCTCATACCGTGATCCTCTTGTCTCAGCCTCTCAAATACTGGGATTACAGGTGTGCACCACCATGCCAAATTAGAGTAGTTATTCTGAGAACTAAAAAAAAAAATAAGGTATGATTATATGTAGTCATAGTTCAATTGTAGTGTTCAATGCATTTGCAAATGTAACAGAATTCATAATCTATTTGTCTATTGATGGACACTTTAGTTCACTTTAATTTTTACTTCCAAAAGCAATACTACAAATAAAGATTATAGTGATGCACTCTCAATCATCTTTTAGCAAAGCTCTGTGGATGACAAAGATATATGGGATGTCTAAAAGTGTATTTATTTTCTATTGACTGAAAATTATAGTTTATTCAGATAAGGAACATTGGGTTTACAGTTCTCTTAACTCACCACTTTGAATATATGAATAATTTCCATCTATATTCTGTTGGTGGTGACGTGCTTCCTCTACATCATTTCTTTGTGAGGAAGCTCTGTTTTCATTCTCACAGTCTTCAGGTTTTCTTAGGATGCATTTTCAATGTCAATATTCACATCCTAGCAGAGCATGGTGGCACATGCCTATAATCCCAGCACTTGGGAGACTGAGACAGGAGGATTGCAGGTTCGAGGACAGCCTCAGCAACTTAGCAAGACCTTGTTTTAGAATAGAAAGTAAAAAGGACTAGGGGGCATAACTCAGAGATAGAATACCCCTGGGTTCAATAAAAATTAACATCCTTATGGAATATTTATAGCACACACACACACACACACACACACACACACACACACACATATATATATATATATATATATATATATATATATATATATAAATTTTTTTTTTTTGCGGTACCGGGGATTGAACCCAGGGGCGTTCTACCTCCGCGCTACACCCCTGGCCCTATTTTCTTTTTTATACTTTATTTTGAAACCAGGTCTCACGAAGTTGTGGAGGACCTCACTAAGTAGAGAGAGAGAGAGAGACAGGGAGAGAAAGAGAGAGCTGAGGCTGGCCGCGAACCCGGATCCTCCCGTCTCTGTCTCCCAAAGTACTGGGATTACAAGCGTGAGCCACCACGCCCGGCTTAGCACTTATATTTTTGAGTATTGCTAGTTTGTCATCTCCTCCATTTTCTTCTTTTGAAATACTTATTAAAAGTAGGTTCAAAATACTTTTCATTCAAATATTTTAACTGTTCTTTCATAACTTCTAGTCTCTATCTCTCTGATATTTTCTTGGTGAATTCATTATTAATTACCATGTTTTATTTTTATGATGCTTTCTTTGACTTGTATTTACAAGTTTATCCCAATATGTTCTATTTTCAGTTAATAACTGTATCTATATCTACTTTTGAATTTATTAATTCATTTCTTATATTCTCCTCCCTTTCTTTCCTTTATAAGGAACATAAAACATTTAAAGTCACTTTTGAATTGCTTTATTTTCTTTCCTTCAGGATAAATTAATCTAATTTGTTTCTTGGATATATGTATAAAATTTCTTCATTTGTAATAGTGCAAATGACACAGGCTTATTTTGACTAGGAAATTTCCCCCTCATATTTGAAGACTGACTTCTTCCAAATAGTGTTTTTGAGATTGACTCCTTCCAGCTCTACGAAGGTCTCATGCCCCAATCAGGTCGTATTCAAGGTCAGAAGCTCCTGTCTCTTTTTATGTTATGACTAGTTTGATAAGTTCCTGTTTGGAAGGTGTTATCTGCTTTCTACTATTTTCCTCATTTAAAGACTTTCTGTAGGTAATAACCTATATAATAATAACAATGCTCATTTATTTTAAAGCCTGTCTTTGTACACAGGAGAGTCCTGAGCTGATTCTATGTATCAAGCAATGAGCCTAATGCTGTTCCTTTAGCGTTTGTGGTTCACTTTGAATTCTCACTTACCCTCTGCAGTGTCAGTCCAGCTGTCTCCCCTCCTCCTGCTTCAAGGTCCAGAGGTTCGCAGATTTCAACCCTATTTTCTGCTTTGGTATTCAGTCCTGTTTTTGGACTGCAATGACATGTTAACTTTTAAAAAATGTTATTATTAAGACTATTTTATTATATTTAAAATATTTTATCAATTATTGCCATGTGTTTAGATCAAAAGACTGTGTATGTGTGTGTGTGTGTGTATGTGTGTGTAAAGTAATCCCCAACTTCTTCTTACTTTGGGATTACTTCTTAATAATTTTTCCTTTTTTGTATTTAAAAAACTATTTTAACTAATACAAAATACATAAAAGTTGTATATGTTTAGGAGATACCATGTAATGTTCAATACATGAATATATTGAGTAATATTTAAAATATTTATTTATTTATTGGCAGTACTGTGGATTGAACCCAGGGGCATTCTACCTCTGTGCTACACCCCCAGCCCTATTTTTTTATTCTTTGTTTTGAAACAGGGTCTCGCTAAGTTGTGGAGGGCCTCACTAAGTAGCTGAGGCTGGCCGCAAACCTGCGATCCTCCTGTCTCAGCCTCCCAAGTACTGGGATTTCAAGTGTGCGCCACCAGGCCCAGCCTAATATTTAAAATACTTAAATTAGGTTAGACATACTTTTCTCCTCAAATGCTCACCAATTTTTTGTGGTGAAAATTCAAAATCTTTTTTTCTAGCTTTGTGAAATGTATAGTGCATGCTTGTTGTCTATAGTCGCCCTATTGTAAAATAGTACCCAGGGCTTCTTACTCCTATCTGACTGTCATTTAGTACCTACTGATCAGACTGTCCTCAACCTCTGTCCCCACTCTCCCCAGAGTATCTCAATTTCTACAACGTCAACATTTTTCAATTCCATATGTGAATGAAATCATGTAGTATTTTTCTTTCTGTAGCTGACTTATTTCACCTAACATAATGATCTTCAGTTCCATCCATGTCTAAAATGACAGGATTGCTTTCTTTTCGGTCTGTAGTACTCCATTGTGTATATGCACAGCAGTTTATTCATCCATTCATCAGTTGATGGACACTGAGTTGCTTCCATTTTTTGTCTGTTGTGAATAGTGCTGCAATGGACATAGAATTCAGATGTCTCTTCAACAAACTGATTTCATTTCCTTCGGGTACGTGCCCAGTAGTGGAAATGGAACCTCCATTCTGTTTTCCATAATGGTTGTACTGACTTACATTCCCACTAACAGTGTGCAAGGGTTCCTTTTCCTCTACATCCTCACAAGAATTTGTTATGTTTAGTCTTTTTGGTATTAGCCATTTTTACTGGGGTAATGAGATATCTCATTGTGGCTTCGATTTGCATTTTCCTGGTGATTGGTGATGTTCAACATTTTTTATGTACATGTTGGCTACTTGTATGTCTTCTTTTGAGAAATGTCTATTTCTAGTCATTACCCCCCCCCCCAATTTATTGTATTGTGGTTTGAACCCAGGGGCATTCTACCTTCAAACTATACCCCAGCCCTTTTTATTTTTCATTGTTGAAACAGGGTCTCACTAAGTTACCACACACACAGACCTTGAACCTGCGATCTTCCTGTCTGAAGTACTGGGATTACAGCTGTGCACCGACACACCCAGCTCAGTTATTAGTTCTAATAGTTTCTTGGTGTTTTCTATATATAAGATCATGTCATATGGAAAAAGTGACAATTAGGATGTTGTATTGGACAGGGTTCACTAGATTAACAGAATTCACAGAATGAGTATATTTGAAAAAGGGATTTATTAGATGGGCTTACAGTTTGAAGCAATGTAGTCCCAAGTTCTGACTGCACGTGGAGAGTCAAGGGAACCAGTAGCTGGTCGAGAGGTCTAAGAGCTGGAGTCTTAGAATCGGAGCAACCACTAATTCAGTCCCAGTCCAAGATGTGAAGATCAGGAAGCTCTTCGGAGAAACGATGGTGAAGTTTCAGTTCGAAGGGCTGGAGGCCGAGAAGATGAAGAAGCTCTTCAGAGAAACAGCGAAACTGGTGGCTGACGATCTAAGGCGAGAGCAGATGTGTTTTCTTCGTAAAGAGTCGCACACTCTCTACGCGGCTTCTCCTTCTTTTATCTAAGTCCTGCACCTATCAGAATCCTGCTGCCTACATTCAGGGCAGGCTTTCTGTTTAATCTGCTGTTACACACCCAAAGTCACATAATCTTGGGTGTGTCATGATCAGGTCAAGTTGACAACCCAGATTGACCATCACAGATGTATTTATTTCTTGTTCTTGTTTATTTTCTCTGGCTAGGACTTCTAGCACTATGTTGAATAAAAGTGGTGAAAGTGGGCATCCATGTCTTTTTCCAAATCTTAGAGAAAAAGCTTTCAGTTTTCTCCCATTCAGTATAATGTTAGCTGCTGGCTTATTGTAAATGGCCTTTATTATGTTGAGGTACATTCCTTGTCTGCCCAATTTGCTCAGTTTTTTTCTCATAAAGTGATGTTAAATTTTATCAAATATTTTTCTGCATCATTTGAAATGACCATTTTTCATACTTGTTATGGTCTGTTCAGGTTTTTAATTTATGATTCATTTTCCATGAGGTGTATGTTTCTAAGGAATTTGTCCATCTTTTTAGATTATCGAGTTTGATGGTATATAGTTATTCTTAATTATCTGTAATTATCTTTTGTATTTCTTTGGTGTCAGTTTTTTCCCTTTTCTTCTCTGATTTTATTCAATTGAATGTTCTCTCTCCTTTGATTAGTCTAGCTAAGGGTTAATCAATTTTGTTTATATTTTTGAAAAATAAGTTCTTGGTTTCATTAATTTTTATATATATTTTAGTTTTCAATTTATTTCTGCTCTGATGTTTATTATTTCTTTCCTTCCACTAATTTTGGGTTTAGTTTGTTCTTATTTTTTAGTTCCTTGAGATACAGTGATAGGTTGTTTGCCTGAGCTCTTTCTACTTTTTTTTTTTTTTCGGTACCAGGGATTGAACCCAGGGGTGTTCTACCTCCGCGATACACCCCCGGCCCTATTTTTTTTTTACTTTATTTTGAAACCGGGTCTCACGAAGTTGTGGAGGACCTCACTAAGTAGAGTGAGAGAGAGACAGGGAGAGAGAGAGAGAGAGAGAGCTGAGGCTGGCCGCGAACCCGGATCCTCCGGTCTTCGCTTCCCAAAGTACTGGGATTACAAGCGTGCGCCACCACGCCCAGCTTCTTTCTACTTTTTTGATGTTGGTTTTGATTGCAATACATTTCCCTCTAAGTACTGTTTTTGCTGTATCCTATAGAGTTTTGATATGTTGTGTCTCCATTTTCATTTATTTCAAGAAATTTTTAAATTCCCTTCTTCCTCAATCCATTGGTTGTTCAAAAGTAAATTGTTAATTTCACTTAGCTTATTCTCAAGTTCCATCCATTTTCCTGCAAATGAGATCAGGCAGTCTCAGAAAGTGAACAGTTGCATGTTTTCTCCTCATATGTGGAAGCTAGAGAGAAATTGGGTAACAAAAGAGACCTCAGATAAAGGAATAGAGACTCCAGTGGAGGAATGGAGGAGGCTTAAGAGAGGGAGAAGGGGGGATAAAGATGTAATGAAGGTAACAGTTTAAATAATGCTATGTACATACATGAAATTATTAGTACCAATTTCAATGACATGTATGGGGAAGGGGAGGGAATGTGTTGGGATCCAGAGGAAAACACACCAAGTATTTTGTGCCTGTATATTCTTATCATTCTATACCTCATTATGATGTATAATTATAATGCACCAATAAAACTGTATAAAAAAAGTGTATCAAGCGTAAAATAGTAAGTTTAAATTTCCATGTAATATATAGTTTCCAAAGTTTTCCTTGTTATGGATTTTTAGCTTTATTGTATTGTGGTCAGAAAGGGTACTGTATATGTTTTCAATTTTTAAAAATTTTTTGAGACTTATTTTGTGGCCTGTGATATGATCTATCCTGGAGGATGTTCCATATGCTGAGAAAAATATGTATTTTGTAGTTGTTGGGTGGAATGTTCTGTATATAGGTCTACTCAGTCTAGGGAGCAATTTAATTCTGCTGTTTCTTTGTTGATTTTCTATCTGGATTATCTGTTCATTGCTGATAGTGAGCTGTTAAAGTCCCCAACAATTATTATTGGAATCTATCTTTCTCTTTAGGTCTATGAATTCTTGCTTTATATATTTGGATGCTCTTATATTGGGTGCATGCATATTTAGAATTATTTCTTCTTAAGCTGGGCATGGTGGTGCACTCTTGTAATCCCAGTACTTGGGAGGCTGAGACAGAGGATCGCAAGTTCGCGACCAGCCTCAGCTATTTAGTGAGGCCCTCTGCAACTTAGTGAGACCCTGTTTCAAAATAAAGAATAAAAAATAGGGCTGGAGGTGGAGCTCAGAGGTAGAATACCCCTGGGTTCAATCCCCAGTACCACCACCAAAAAAAAAAAAAATAGAATTATTTCTTCTTGCTGAATTGATCCCTTTATCATTATGTAATGACCTTCCTTATCTCTTTTTACTGCTTTTGACTTAAAGTCTATTTTATCTGATATTAGTATTGCTACTCCTGCTTTCTTTTGTCTTTCATGTACATGGAATATTCTATCTCTTCACTTTCAGTCAATGTGTATCCTTTGAGGTGAAGTGAGCTTCTTGTAAGCAACATAAAGTTAGGTTTTTAATTTTTTCCATTCAGTTCTCTGTATCTTTTAATTGAAGAACTTTATACCCTTACATTCACAGTGTAAATTGCTTTCTAATTTTATTGTAGTTGCTTTCTTTCTCTCTCTCTCTCTCTTATAGTCTTCTGTGATGGTTAAGCAAATTATTCAAGTAGTGTGTTTTGATTCCTTGCTTATTATTTTTGGTCAATCTATTAAAATCGTTTGATTTGTGATTATCATAAGGTTTACAAAAAGCCATCGTTTGAATATAACAAACTATTTTGAAATGATAGCAACTTAAAATGGTTATAACAGAAACAATCGAGTAAATGAACAAAAAAGGAGAAAATATACTCAGAAATCTTGCATTGTATTCCTCCCCACACTTCAAATCATTAAATCATTATTATTATTATTATTATTATTATTATTTACTGGGTATTCAACCTAGGGGCATTCTACCTCTGAAGTACACCCCAAGCCCTATTTTACTTTTTATTTTGAAACAGAGTTTCACTAAGTTGCTGAGGGTCTCACTATGTTGCTGAGACTGGCCTTCAACTTACAATCCTCCTGTTTCAGCCTCCCAAGTACTGGGATTATAGGAATGTACCACTGTGCCTGGCCATTTTGAATTTTTGAGATTCCATTTTATATGCTTCTGAGTTATTAATATTTTTAATTTTTTAATCTTCATATGAGAGATAGAAATATTTTATGCACCACACTTAACAATATTAGGAGCATTCTGAATTTGTTTGTATAATTACTCTTACCAGTAAGTTTTATACTTTCCTGTTTTCTTCTTACTCATTAATGTCTCAGTTTGAAGAACTTCCTTTAGCATTTCTTGTGGAACAGGTCTGGTGGAAATATATTCTCTCAACTTTTGTGTCTGGGAAAGTCTTTATCTCTCCTTAATTTCAAAATGATAGCTTTGCTGGGTAGTGTTCTTGGTTGACCTTTTTTTTCCCCCTCAGTATTGTGAAAATCTCATGACACTCTCCTGACCTGTGAGGCTTCTGCTGAGAAGTTTGCTTTCAGGCAGGTTGGGGCACCCTATGTATTATTTATTTCTTTTCTCTTGCAGCCTTGAGGATCTTCTCTTTTAAGTTGTCTTGTGATTGATGTGGTTGAGTTTCTGCCCTGATGCTGCCTATTGCTGGAGCTGGGTTAGAGGCTCAGTATGTGATCTTTGGCCTCTGTACGGGACCTTTCATTTCTACTGGGTGCTTGGTCTCTCCAAGGCGAGCCAGGCATTGGGCTCTGAGACAAAGCTCTGTTCCCCAGGGGAGGGAGTCCTGCTTCCTGCTGGGTCACCCAGGATTGAAGGAAAAGGTGGTGGAAAGAGTCTCTTTGCTGCCTGGCTTAAAGCAGTTCCAGAGGCTCAGTACTTAGGTATTGGCCTGCCTGTAGGGATCATGGAGCTCTGCCCAGAACTAGGGTTCACTATCGTGGGCCTTATACTGGGTTTCAAGTTTAAGGTCTGGACTTAATTCTGTTTCCTTTCCCCAAGCTGGAAGCATCTCTTAGCACTGGGTTGCTTGGAGTCAGGGGAGGGGCAATGCTAGAAAATCCTTCCTTTCTGCCTTCATCAATACTTCTTTTCTTTTTGTTATACTAAAAGCAGGCATTATGGTTTCTCACCTGTGCTGGTAGTTTGGAAGTTTGTGAGGAGAACTTGCCAGAGGATCTTACTCTGCCACCATCTTACTCCACCTCCCTGCTTCTTAATAATTACATAGATTTTCTCATATATTAGAGTAGCAACATTTTTGCTGTTAATCTGCTACAAACATTTTACTTAGTTTGCCCTTTTTTTAAAAAAACATTATTTATTTTATTTTTTATTGCAAATGTTTTAAAGTTATGATTTCTTTCTTTAGTATTATATTTAGGAAATACTGGTATATATTTTGTTCTGTGCTTTTATATTTATATTGTATTATTATTATTATTATTTTTATTACCATTTTGTGGTACTGGGGATTGAACCCAGGGGCATTCTACCTCCGAGCTACACTCTCAGCCCTATTTTTTATTTTTTATTTTTTATTTTGAAACAGAATCTCACTAAGGTGCGGAGGGCCTTACTAAGTAGCTGAGGCTGGCCATGAACCTGCAATCCTCCTGTCTCCCAAGTACTGGGATTACAAGCGTGCACCACCACGCCTGGCTAGTATTATATTTTATATTTTACAATGTTTATATATTCATTTTTTTCCTGTATTATATTTTTACTTAAGATAGTAATATAATTTTCTTCTAAAATATTAATATCTTATTAAATATATGTTATTCTACATTTACATCTGTTAACCCATTATATCTTCACTTAAAATATCTGATAACATAATACATTCTACTTTATACTAGATGATTCTATATTTTGTTGTATTTAACTCTACTGATTCCAGTACCATTGTAACAGATTTTAGTATGGAGGAACTCCTGGTGAATATTCTTCTGGATTGAATGCCCATACCAAAAATATCAGCAACAATAATGAAAACAAGTTAGTAAGATTCTAAGAGATTTAAGGAGGACACAGCCTATTGAAAATTATTTCCAGTCATGGTTAAATGGCATTTTTATAACAGATTGATTTTCGGTGAGTTCTGTATGTGGACATGTGATCACTAAGATGTGTCATTTGGGTTGCTATCCAGGAAAGAAAGAATGATCACATCGGGGAATTTCTACCCAACTCTAAGCTTTTTTTGAGTCTTAATTTCTGAAACACAAAACTAAAAGTAATAGTAATAATAATGTAGTTTTGTAGCCAATCAGCTGGTGAAAGATGTTTACACTAAATAAATTTAAGACACATTTCATAAATTTAATCTTCTAGCTGGGCGCCGTGACACACACCTGTAATCACAGTACTTGGGAGGCTGAGATGAGGATCACAAGTTCAAAGTTAGCCTGAGCAACTTAGTGAGACCCTGTTTCAAAGTAAAAAAAAAGAGCTGGGCGTGGTGGCGCACGCTTGTAATCCCTCCGCAACTTCGTGAGACCCGGTTTCAAATTAAAGTATAAAAAAATAGGGCCAGGGGTGTAGCGCGGAGGTAGAACGCCCCTGCGTTCAATCCCTGGTACCGCAAAAAAAAAAAAGTAAAAAAAAAGGGGGGGGGGCTGGGAGCATAGCTCAGTGATAGAGTGCCCCTGCATTCAATCCCCAGTACCACGCATGCACAAAGTTTTGATGTGTTACACACAAGTGATATCGCCCACTATTTAGTTGTGCCAGGAGGCAGACAAAGAAAGAATCTGGTTTATTGGCTTTTTCATTCAACAAACCATAAAAGGTAGGAGTTAGGAATTATCCTCCTATAAGAAATTTAATCATGGGGAAATTCCACCTAAAGGGAACTTAGGATACTAACAAGGAGTGAGAGAGGATAACCAGGTTTGAAGCCAAGAAACAATAAATATTTCCAGTCTTGTAGAGAAATACTAGGGATTTTTTTTTCATTTAAGTGCCAGATAGAGAAGTCGGTTAGAGTTCAGAAGCCATGTGGTATGCACTAGAATACTACTTAGCCAAATGAGAGCTCTATGCTGTAAAAATACTATCATACAAATTGAGAGGTAGGTTCATAATTCTCATCTTGTGCTTGCTTTTCTAGCTTAAGCTCATAGAATGGAATGATAGGCAGAATAAAAACCTGCATTATTTAAATCATTATAATTATGATTCTCATAAAGAATTTGATGGCCAGATTTATGTAAATAAACTACATATGCTGGAACTGCACTGTATGAACAACGCTTAAAATCCTTTCTGAGATAAACAATTTTAGGATACACATTTCTGAGGGTATATCTACTTCTACAGGATCCTCACTGGGTAGCGATGGTTTCTTGACTGAATACCTGGATAGTGTTCAGGAAACACTTGAACTCAATGAAACTGAACCCATATATTATGTGCATTTTTCTTGGGAGGCATTCTAGTGCTCTCTTTGGAGACTGTAATGGTTTGGATTTAGAATGTCCCCCTGTCCCTCACAGAAATAAGGTTGGAAGCCGGGCTTGGTTGCTAAGGAGGGGTCCCTGGGCATTGTGGTCTTGGGATCATATAGCATCCTTCCTCCTCCCCTGCTCTCTCTCTCGCTCCACTTTCTGCCACCATGCCTTGAGCTCCACAGACACAGGCCTCACATGAACTGAACCCCCAAATCTCAAAATCTGTGAGCAAATAAATCTTCCTTCCTCTAAGTTGTGTGGTCAGTCTTTTTGATTATAGCAGTGAGGATGTTGACCGAGACAGGGACCATGCTCTAAATAAGATTATGAGCCATCTTTGCATTTTTTTCTTTCTTCTTTTTTTTTGTGGTACCAGGGATTGAACCCAGGGGCATTCTACCTGTGGGTCTCCCAACCCTATTTTTTAGTCTTTATTTTGAAACAGGGTCTCACTAAGTTGCGGAGGGCCTCACTAATTAGCTGAGGCTGGCCACAGACCCAGATCCTTCTGTCTCAGCCTCCAAGTACTGGGATTACAAGTGTGCACCATCATGCCCGGCTGCATTTTTTTCTTTACCTCCCAAACAAGAATTGTATCATTCAAATAGAAGTGAAGCCATAGGAGATAAGAGACCTAAGCTGGGGAATCTTAGACAAAGACTAGGCTGTAACTAAGTTGCTGAGGCTAGCCTGGAACCTGCAGTCCTTCTGTTTCAACCTCCCAAGTACTGAGATTACAGGTGTGCACTACCATGCCTGGATGGTTCTTTGCTCTTTGACTCTTTCTGCCTTCCTCCTGCCACCATCTTTTTGTGCACATCCCATTCCTCAAGATGACCATTGGTCATCATTGTCTTTCTATCTTCATTTGCTTTCAGTAAAGTGGCCTTGTCTTGTTAATGAGATATCAAGTTTTTGGAGATCAATTCGTACTACTCCTACAACAATGCTTACTCATTTTGAATTCAAAGTTTCTTTGACTCTTCACATTTAAAAAGTCATTTCCCTTTTCTTCTGCCATTGTATATTATATCCATCTTTTAAGGGCTATCTTTTGCTGACCTCCACTTTCTTCTCTGGATTCTTAAAATTTTATTGTCTGGTAAAATTACTCAGACTCTACTGGAAATTCCAGTGAGATGAAAAGTATCTGAATGGCTTGCCTGAGATTTCATGGCTGCCTCTCTACTAAGGGGGAAAGGTCACTAAAGCCTAAACAGGGTTTATTAGATAGAAAAGAGGTAATTCCTCCAAAAGAAATCACACTGTTGTTAGAAAAGGAAAAAAGGGTATTGGGAAACCAAAAGAAAAAGTTCATGATAGGTGCTGATTAAACATTTGTTGAATGAGTTAGTCAATAACCTTGTGATATTAATCACCACATTTCAGTTTAGTTTTGCAAGACTAGCGCAGCCCATTTGCATTTATTCTTTCCTATTATACCTGAGTCAACATGCATATAATTGGGGACTGGAAAAATTTAAGGGCAGAGAGCCATGCAAGTCAAAGGCAATATAAAGTAAATTTAGAACCTCCAAAGTCAGATGACCCTCATTTGGGTGTTCAGATTCTAGAATGTTTGCTAAGAGGTAAGTCAGAACATTTGGTAGTATATCATCTAAATGATGCTTCTACCTGCATCTCAAATTTAGGAAGAAGAGGATGAACCATATCGACCTCAGGGTCATCATGGTAAATTGAAAAGATTTTGAACTCAGCTCTTCCACTGATTCTATTTACTCCTAGGTAGACCTTTGCTTCTGTGGTTCCTTGTAGGTAAAAGAGGGGATTGAAGCAGATGAAATTTAAAGTCCCACTAGCTGAAAATTCTTTCTTTCTAAAGAGAAACCTTTATAATATTTGATAAACTGTTTAGATGATGCATGAGCAACTATCATTTGCTGACTATACTCATAGAACCTCCCTACTCATAGTAGTTAAGGAGGAGAAGCCATTTGCCAACTGGAGGACCAAGTGAAGCATAGAGGCTTACCCCAAATTACTCATCTGTTCAATGCAAGAGCCACACTTCAACTTTCCTTAAATTCTATTTGTTGACCTGCTGCTTGAAACGATTCTAAAGTTCTTTCAAGTATACATATTAATGACTAATCCATTTAAATTAAAAAGTAAAGACTTGTCCAAGATTATTTTATTTACATCTTATCTCCCCTCTGTAATCCAGTGAGATTGTTACTTTTGAACTAATAGTTGTTAATCAACATTTTACTAAATATACCATCTTATCTACAGTTGCATGTGGTGCTGTACTTTTTTTATAGTCATACTGTGTTTGACCCAGTATAATGTCATCGCTGAAAGCCCAGGCTACAAAGTCAGATAGACCTGACTTTAAAATACTCATGTGAATCATGAAGATTCTTCTTAAGAGCAGCGATGGATTTATTTGGAAAGGACATACTGGATTTTAAGAAATGCTAGGGAATACAGTGCAAGACCTCAAGAATGTGCCCCAGAACAACAAAGCAGGGAGAAAGGAGAGGAATTTGTTTTTTCTCTGATAGAAAGCACAGGTAAAAAGAGAAAAGAAGCCTAAAGTTGACCAAGTGCAAGAAATGCTTTGTGTGAGTGAATTTCTTTCTTCCTTTTTTTTTTTTTTTGCGGTACCGGGGATTGAACCCAGGGGCGTTCTACCTCTGCGCTACGCCCCCGGCC
>PVJS01038228.1:0-19520 GCA_004027185.1 Glis glis
GAGACCCGGTTTCAAAATAAAGCATAAAAAATAGGGCCGGGGGCGTAGCGCAGAGGTAGAACGCCCCTGGGTTTAATCCCCGTACCGCAAAAAAAAAAAAAAAAGAAAGAAAAGATCTATTTCTCACATTATGCAGGCAGGTGGGCAAATCTGCCAGCCAGGCTCCAGGCGGGGTTTCTGGGCTCGGCTGCCTCCTGAGGCATCATTCCACCCTCACAAGCACTGTCTTGGGGTTGGGGAATTATCCTCATTCCCTGTGTTAATTCATCTCCAGATTCATCAGGAGACATGGAGGGCATTTGGGAACAGGGTTGTGACAAACACTGTGGTCACTGTCCTGGGCGCTTGAGGTAGGATGAAGGGTCATGAGAAATGGACAATAAAAAAGGAAACAACTGCCAGGCGTGGTGGTGCACCCTTGTAATCCCAGTACTTGGGGGGCGGAGACCGGAGCATTCAGGTTCACGGCCAGCCTCAGCTACTAAGTGAGGCCCTCTACAACTTCGTGAGACCCGGTTTCAAAATAAAGAGTAATGGTGCACGCTTGTAATCCTAGTACTTGGGAGGCTGAGACCGGAGGATCTGGGTTCATGGCCAGCCTCAGCTACTTAGTGAGGCCCTCCGCAACTTAGTGAGACCGTGTTTCAAAATAAAGAATAAAAAATAGGGCTGGGAGTATAGCTCGGAGGTAGAATGGCCCTGGGTTCAATCCCCAGTGCTGCAAAAAAAAAGCTGGGCGTGGTGGTGCATGCCTGTAATCCCAGTACTTGGGAGGTTTAGACAGGAGGTTTACAGGCATGTGCCACCATGCCTGCCTCCAAGACACTTTTTCTTTTTCTTCTTTTTTAGGGTATTGGGGATCAAACCCAGGGCATTCTACCTCCAAGCTATACCTCCAGCCCTTTTTATTTTTATTTATTTATTTATTTATTTGGTAATGGAGATTGAACCTAGGGGCAACCTGGGATTATGCCGGGTGTGGTGGCACATGCTTGTAATCCCAGTACTTTGGGAGGCGGAGACCGGAGGATCCGGGTTTGCGGCCAGCCTCAGCTCTCTCTCTCTCTCTCTCTCTCTCTCTCTCTCTCTACCTAGTGAGGCCCTCTGCAACTTTGTGAGACCCGGTTTCAAAATAAAGTATAAAAAAAGGGCCGGGGGTGTAGCTTGGAGGTAGAACGCCCCTGGCTTCAATCCCCGGTACCGCCAAAAAAAAAAAAAAGTACTGGGATTACAAGTGTGCGCCACTACTCCAGGCCTTATTCTTTATTTTGAAACAAGGTCTCACTATGTTGCAGAGGGCCTCACTAAGTAACTGAGGCTGGCCGCGAACCTGTGATCCTCCTGTCTCAGCCTCCCAAGCACCATCATGCCTGGCTAGGATCCCAGGTTTGAGAACAGCCTCAGCAACTATTGAGACTCTCATCAACCTAGTGACACCCTGTTTCAAAATAAAAATGAAACATAATAGGACTGGGGATGTAGCTTGGAGGTAGAATGCCCCTGGGCTCAATCCCCAGCACCACAAAATAAATGAATAAATAAATAAATATTGAAAGCCAGGCATGATGGCACACGCCTGTAATCCCAGTACTTGGGTGGCTGAGACAGGAGGATTGCAGTTTCAAGGACACCCTCAGCAGTTCGTGAGACTCTCATCAACCTAGTGAGACTCTGTTTCAAAATAAAGATAAAAAATAGGGCTGGGGGTGTAGCTCAGAGGTAGAATGCTCCTGGGTTTAATATTCACAACTCCCACATAAACAAAAAACAATAATAAAAAGAAAAACAAATTTTACTTCTGG
The DNA here is from genome assembly GCA_004027185.1 of Glis glis. NCBI lineage: Eukaryota > Metazoa > Chordata > Mammalia > Rodentia > Gliridae > Glis > Glis glis. The sequence goes on from PVJS01038228.1 coordinate 1,803, forward strand.
CTGGGCATCGTTCTGTATGCCTGTAATCCCAGTACTTGGGAGACTGAGACAGGAGGATTGCAGGTTTGAGGACAGCCTCAGCAATGTAACCAGACTCTTAGCAACCTAGAGAGATCCTGTTTCATCTTTTTTTTTTTTTTTTGGTACTGGGGATTGAACCCAGGAGCATTCTACCTCCAAGCTACTCCCCCAGTCCTATTTTTTATTCTTTATTTTTTGAAACATGGTCTCACTAAGTTGCGGAGGGCCTCACTAAGTACCTGAGGCTGGCCGAGAACCCAGATCCTGGGGTCTCAGCCTCTCAGGTACTGGGATTACAAGCGTACGTGACCATGCCCAGCGAGAGACCCTGTTTCAAAACAAAAATTAAGCCGGGCGTGGTGATGCACGCCTGTAATCTCAGTACTTGGGAGGTTGAGACAGGAAGATCACAGGTTTGAGAACAGCCTCAGCAACTTAGTGAGGCTCTCAGCTACCTAGCGAGACCCTGTTTCAAAACAAGTAAAAAACACGGGTAGTTCAGAGGTTGAATGCCAGTTCAGAGGTAGAATGCCTCTGGATTCAATCCCTAGTACCAAAAAAAGACAAAAAAAAAAAAAGAAAAGAAAAACAATGGCTGGGGGTGTAGGTCAGAGGTAGAATGCCCCTGGGTTCAATCCCCAGTACCCTACACAAAAAAATTTTGCTTACTTGGTACCTCATCCCCCTCAACCTAGTTCTCGCCCGTGAATGAGCGAAACTACAAATGAATGAACGAATGAATGAATGGGTGAATGAATGAATGCTGAATGAACGAACGAACGAATGAATGAACAACTGAATGAATGGTGCTCAGGCCTCGCCCACCGCCCAGGCCCCGCCCCAGACTCGCTAGCCCCACCCAGGATCCCGCCCCCTCCCAAGGTCCCGCCCTCAGCAACGCGCCGCGCCTCTGGCCCTGGCGCACATACGTCACTTCCGGGGCGGTGGCGAGAGCGAGGCTCACTTCCGCCCGCGGGGGAGCGGCGGTGGCGGCGGCGCAGGAGGCTGGGCCCGGGCGCCGAGGGATCGACGGACGCACGGGCGGGCAGCCGGGAGCCATGGCGCGCGGCCCCGGGGCCGGGGGGCGCGGGCCGGGGCGGTGAGTGCCGGGTGCGGGCGGGCGGAGCGGCCTGGGTGCGGGCTGTGGCGGTTTGGAGAGCCGGGCCGCGCCGCGCGACGGGTGGGACGCCCCCGAGACCCCCACACTCCTGGGTTCTGCCCGAGGAGCCGGGAGCAGGGACGGGACTGCGGACCAGCGTCGTGGGCTCCTGCTAAGCTGTCTCCGTCCCCCCAGCCCTGGGCGTGGGGCGACGCCCACCCTCCTTGGGTCTAGGCCCCTGCTTCGGGGAGTGTCCGGCCGACCCCGGACCCTCTCCCGAACCTGCCCCCAGCCGGACCCCCGGCTCCATCCTCCGGCCTTCTGGCGGCCGTTTTACCTCTGTCAGGCGTCACCCTGTGGACCGGGACCGCCGAGCAGGTGTTCCGTCTTCTGCTCCAGTCCATTCTCCAGGTGCATCTAGGGCTCATTCCACAGCCCCTCACCTATGATGTTCGCCCCGGCTCTAGATTCCTACGTGGTTCACTATTTCCTCCAGGATGAAGTCCAAACTCTGCAGTAGGGCTCACGGTGCTTCCTGAACCGGCCCTGGCTCTCTTTGGGACCCCTCTTGTTGACCCCTCTTCCTTCCACTTATTGCCCTACCGTGAATACTGCAGTTCTCGGAGCCCTATGTCACATCCCAGTTTTAGTCCGAGCTCTTCCACCTGTCCAGTTCTCTGTCACCTGGCTAGTATCTTTGAACCTTTCAGCCAGCACCTTCCTCCAGGCAGTTTTCCCACCCGGACTGGCCGGGTGAGGCGCCATGGCAGGCGTTTTAGAGGGTTACAGTTTCCTGGATGTTGTTGGTCCACATAAGACCAGCAGCTGCCTGGGGCCTGACTGAGGGGCGCCCGAGTTATGTGCTTGTGGTCGCAATAGTTGGAGTTCTGAGTGCCAGGGGGTGGGTGCCCAGCGTGTGAAGCATCCAGTTGTGTATTTACGGTCCCAAGAGGTCCCAGGTGTCTGTGGTTGGAGAAGACACTGTGGGCCCTTCCCTGTCAAGGCTGGCAGACCCTGGAGGCTCTTGTCCTCCTGTGGCTTCCTCCTTTCCTCTTACCCCTTTCCTCTTTCTGATCTGGCGAATAGCTGCAGGACCATACTTCTGGTCCTGCCCACTATGGAGAGGAACCTGGAATTATGAGAGTGTGGGAGAGATCCTGATGGGTGAGGAGGAATCCCAGCAAGCTGAGGGTGAGATCTGAAGGGGGGATGGGCTAGGCAATGTAGGACTAGCAGGGTGGGAGGGTCTTTAGCAGGGTAATTGAGGCCCCAAGGCAGGAGGTAGCCTCATGGTTTGTGTGAGAAGTTGAATAAGACCTACTAGAAGCCGGGTGTGGTGGCGCACGCTTGTAATCCCAGTACTTGGGAGGCGGAGACCAGAGGATCCGGGTTCGGAGCCAGCCTCAGCTACTACTTAGTGAGGCCCTCTGCAACTTCGTGAAGACCCGGTTTCAAAATAAAGGATAAAAAATAGGTCCGGGGGTGTAGCTCAGAGGTAGAATGCCCCTGGGTTCAATCCCAGGTACCACAAAAAAATTTAAAAAATTAAAAAAAATAAAAGACCCACTAGATCAGTGGATCCAGGCTGTAGGACTGTAGGCCTGGCATGGCAGGCTGTGGAGAGGAATGTGATCTCCTGGGAAGGGTGGGAGGCTATGGGACACCCCAAAAGGAAAGTGGCAGGATGATCAGATTTGTGCTTTGAAAAGATGGTTCAGGCTGGGTGTGGTGGTGCATGCCTGTAATCCCAGTACTTGGGGAGGCTGAGGCAGGAGGATGGCAGGTTTGAGGCCAGCCTCAGTAACTTAGCGAGGTCCTAGGAAACTTAGGGAAACCCTATTTCAGTAGCTTAGCGGGAGAATGTCCCTGGGTTCAAGTCACAGTGCCAAAAAAAAAAAAAAGTGTTCTGCTGCTGGGGGAATGGCCCACAGTGGGTTGATGCTGGCCAAAGTGAGACCTCTGAGGATGGAGACTTATTGCCTCAGTCTAGGGAAAGGTGGTAGAGGTGGGAACCAGCTGGTGGTGGTAGAAGACAGGCCTGGGGCACTCCACTGGACCTGGAGGGTGGAGGAGGTTTCAGGGAGGACACCCATGTTTCTGGCTTTGGTAGCAAGGCCTTGTCCAAGGCTTGTCATCTCCAAGGTTGCCAGGGACCTCCTACTTCTTAGACCCTCCCCCAAGCCACCCAGCATCAGCAGAGCTCACCTGATTAGGGTCTGCACCCCTTTGAGAATATGTTGAAGCTTCGTTTCTCCACCTTGACACTGGGTATTTGGGGCCAGGTCATTCTCTGATGGGGCTGGGTAAGCACCTCACTCGCCTCAACCTAGTTCTTGCCCTGGAATGAACGAGGCCTGGGCGCTGTAGGGTGCTGGGCAATGTCCCTGGCCTCTACTCACTCCTTGCCAGGAGCTCCCCTAGTCATGACAACCACAAAAGTCCCCAGATATCACTCAGTGTTCCCTGGGGAACAGGATTACCTCTGTTTAAGAACTGGTATTGTAGACTCTCCCCTCTGAGAAGTCCTCACACATGAGATTTGCGTCTTGCTTGGGAATGGGGGACTCCTGGACGCTGTCCTTGTTTCTGCCCTCACTAGTGTTCACGGATCTCCCTGTGTGCCCCTGGATCCTGGTGCTTGGCATGTGGCTCTCCAGCCCCTGGCCTCACAAGCCAGGTTTAGAGGGAGCAGATGTTTCTGGGCCCCTAAGCTGTGTCCGTGGGCCTCCAGCTGCGAGCATACTGGTGTGCGTTCCCATCTGTGTCTGAACTGTGTCCCCCTGGCCCGGCGGTTTTCGAATGCTCTGGCCCAGAAGCAGAGCGTGCCCAGGTGTTCTCTGCTCGGAGCTGTGTGTCTCCTGCCCTCATTTGACAGAGGGAAAGTGTAGCTGGTGGATAGGTTTTTCTCAAACCCTGTGTTTCTTCATATCTGTCCAGTTGACAGCTCTGAGCCCAATGGGAAGTTGTTTTGGCAACTTAGCTGCTGTCAATTTAACACATTTTAAGGTGCCCTGCTGAAAGAGGGGTGTCTGAATTCCTACCCCGAGCCAGGAGTTCCCCACTTAACTGCACTCCTCTCATTCATCCCCCGTGAGCAAGCACAGTGTCCACATTGTAGATAAGGACACCAAGGCCAGGAAGGTTCAGTGACTCACCCCAGGTCAGTGTTGGAAACAGCTCCCAGGCTCCCCTGACCCCGCCCTCCCACCCGCCTGGCCCCAAGCACAGGGAAGAGCCATTGTCCCAGCGCAGTGGGGCCTTCCCAGGCCTGGATGTATCCTGCCTTTGTTTCTAGAGCTTTTGTTTGTTGTATTTCCTCTGCTGGGCTCCTCTGTCTATGGACACCATGGTCCTCTGAGCCTGTGTGCCCTTGGTCCCTTCAGTCTGAGACCAGGGCTTTTCTTGGCTGCCTCTGTCACCTGCTGTTGAGTCCTGGAAGGGTTGCACAGAGATGGGCTGGGGGAAGTGTTTGGGCAGCAGTGTGGACAGAGGCCTGGAAGTGATGAGGTCTCCCTGGGTCCAGAGCTGGGGAAGGGGGGTCTAATGGCCACTGCTACAGGCTGAAATGGCAAGATTGGGGACTGCAAGCTGAGGACAGGCACTGGGGGCCATCCTGTTTATGGTGGGCTGGGGCTGAAGCAGTCTGAGCAGGAGAGGACGAGGCAGGGCTGTGGAGAAGCCCAGGAGGATGGCGAGGGGTGGGATTTGGGACCATGCCTCCCTGCCTGGTATGGGGTGGGTCCCCAGCCTCCCGGAAGTGGTACCTGGCCTGTACCACAGCTTCCCTGAAGGAGCCCCCATTTCTGTGTCCCCTGCAGGGTTTCCCACTGCACGACATGGAGACCTGTGACTGCAAGGCTCTTGGGGGCTCAGCTTGGACGGCAATGGGGCTGGGCCGCAGCCTCCTAACGGGGCTGGGGCTGTTGTCTGGGGCGGTGGCCTGGGAGACGCCCTCCCCGCTGCCCGCATCTCAGAGCACCCCCGCACCTCCCCTGCCGAGCAAGGCCGGGCGGCGTTGTTGGTGGGCACCCCGGAGGAGGCCCAGCGTGGGGCCCTGCCCCCGCCATGAACGGCCTGTCAGTGAGTGAACTCTGCTGCCTATTCTGCTGCCCACCATGCCCCGGCCGCATCGCTGCCAAGCTCGCCTTCCTGCCGCCGGAGCCCACCTACTCACTGCTGCCTGAGCCTGAGCCTGGGCCTGGTGGGGCTGGGGCTGCCCCCTCAGGCACCCTGCGAGCCTCTGCGGGCACCCCAGGGCGCTGGAAGGTCCACCTGACAGAGCGCGCCGACTTTCAATACAGCCAGCGGGAGCTGGACACCATTGAGGTCTTCCTGACCAAGAGCACCCGCGGCAACCGCATCTCCTGCATGTATGTGCGCTGTGTGCCTGGCGCCAGGTGAGGCCCGGAGGGGCGGTGGGGCGGGGAGCCAGGCGGCACCTGGCCCAGGGTGCTTAGCACTGCGCTTGGCATGGTTGGTGGGCTGGAACCAGAGGTGAAAAAGGCCACCGAGCTGGGATGGGCATGGGTGCCCTGTCCTTCCTCCCGATTCATATGGCTGAGGGGGATGGCTGAGGGGGCAGCTTCCCAGATGCGAGAGCAGGCCTTCCCCTGAGGCTGCTGCCCAGCTGCCCTGGACCCCGGGGTCGGTCCCCTCCGGGTGCAGTCCTAGGGGAGCCTCCTCAGCACTCTCATGGCTGAGGACACCAAAGGTGAGGGCAGTGACGCCTCAACGCTGGATGGCCAGGCCAGTGGCCCCGCTCCTCAGTGCCGCCTTGCCACCTCCTCTGGGGGGTTGTTCCTCCCAGGTCCCAGCCAGAGGGGCGAGGCAGAGGTGGGGCGGTGGGGCTGTGGGGCCTTCTTACCTGGTGGAGATCGGAGTCCAAAGGGCAAGCTTTTGCTCTGGGCTGGGCTGCTGCTGCTGGAGGAAGCCGCCCATGGGGCCAGCCTGGTATTTGCTCTTGGCCTGACCTAGGGCAAGTTCTCACTGAACATGATTGGCCTTATTCTAAGAATAAGGGGATTGAACCCAGGGGTATTCTACCTCTGAGCTACACCCCCAGCCCTATTTTTTAATTTAATTTTAATTATTTTTATTTTTTAATTTTTATTTTTTGGCACTGGGGATTGAACCCAGGGGGATTCTACCTCCGAGCTACACCCCCAGCCCTATTTTTTATTGTTTATTTTGAAACAGGGTCTCACTAAGTTGTGGAGGGCCTCACTAAGTAGCTGAGGCTGGCCGCGAACCCGGTCCTCCGGTCTCAGCCTCCCAAGTACTGGGATTACAAGTGTGCACCACCACACCCGGCCGATTTTTATTTCTTATTTGGGAACAGGGTCTCACTAAGTTGCGGAGGGCCTCGTTAAGTTGCCGAGGCTGGCTTCGAACCTGCGATCCTCCTGTCTCAGCTTCTTAAGTACTGGGATTACAAGTGTGTGCCAACACGCCTGGCTAATTTTTATTTATTTATTTATTTATTTATTTATTTATTTATTTGGCACGGGGGATCGAACCTAGGGGCATTCTACCTCCAAGCTCTACCCCCAGCCCTATTTTTTTATTCTTTATTTTGAAACAGGTTTCAAAATAAACTTAGTGTTTATTCCACAACACTAAGTTGTGGAGGGCCTCACTAAGTAGCTGAGGCTGGCCACGAACCTGGATCCTCCTGTCTCAGCCTCCCAAGTACTGGGATTACAAGCGTGCACCACCATGCCCGGCTAATTTTTATTTTGAAATAGGGTTTTGCTAGGTTGATGAGAGTCACTACTTGCTGAGACTGTCCTCAAACCTGAGATCCTCCTGTCTCAGCCTCCCAAGTACTGGGATTACAAGTGAGCGCCACCACACCCGGCTCTTCTTTTTTTTCCCCCTCCTACTGGGGATTGAATTCAGAGGCATTCTACCTCCAAACTACACCCCCAGCCCTTTTTATTTTTTGTTTTGAAACTGGGTCTCACTAGGTTGCTGAGGCCTACAATCCTCCTGTCTCAGCTTCTCAAATATTGGGATTACAAGTATATGCCACCATACCTGACTTTATTTATTTATTTATTTTTTACAGTACTGGGGATTGAGCCCAGGGGCATTCTGCCTCCGAGTTATACCCCAACTCTATTTTTTGTTCTTTATTTTGAAACAGGGTCTCACTAAGTTGTGGAGGGCCTCACTAAGTAGCTGAGGCTGGCCGTGAACCCAGATCCTCTGGTCTCAGCCTCCCAAGTACTGCGATTACAAGCGTGTGCCACCATGCCTAGCTTATTTATTTATTTTTGATACTGGGGATTGTACCCAGGGGCATTCTACCTAAAGCTCTTTTTTTTTTTTAATTTGAAACAGAGTCTCGCCAAGTTGCTGAGGCTTGTCTCAAACCTGCAATCCTCCTGTCTTGGCCTCCCAAGTACTGGGATTACAGGGGTGTGCCACCAGGCCCGGTAGCCTTATTCTTTTGTTGGGGTCAGGGGTGGGGTCTAGCCGTCCCCAAGCATAAAGGGACCATTGTTTGAGGGGGCACAGACCTGTCAACAGCAACGCCAGCTCCTGCTCCCGGGAGGTTCCAGGCAGTGCCATGAGCCACCCCAGGGTCTATCAAGGCCACTCCAGGAGAGCTTCCACAGCAGAGATGGCGGCTTCCCAGCGGGGTTGGAGGTGGCAGCTGCTGAGTTCACAGTGTGGGTCACCCAAATGGTCCCAAGGTCCCCTTCAGATGGGGAGCCTGAGGCCTGATGGGCCACCACCACAGTAGGAGGAGCTGGCCACTCTGCGGCCCAGTGGCCTTGTCCCCTGGCTGTGCTCCTGTCCTTTCCCTGTGGGAACCTTGGACATGGAGCTGGGCCATCTCGCCTTGGTCTCCATCGCTGGCTGTGTGGCCGGTAGGGAGGGAAGTGGATGAGGCGACAGGAGCTGCTGGTTGCCAGGATGAACTGTCACAAGTCTCTACCCTGGGCCAGTCTCCCCAGGCCAGGCCTGTGCTCCTGTCCCCCTGACCTGTGCCCCCAGGTACACAGTTCTCTTCTCGCACGGCAACGCGGTGGACCTGGGCCAGATGAGCAGCTTCTACATCGGCCTGGGCACTCGCATCAGCTGCAACATCTTCTCCTATGACTACTCTGGCTACGGCGTGAGCTCAGGCAGGCCCTCCGAGAAGAACCTCTACGCAGACATTGATGCTGCCTGGCAGGCCCTGCGCACCAGGTGAGGGCCCGGTCAGCGGAAGGGCTTGCAGGGAGGGGACAGGGCCAGGCACTCCTCAGACTAGCCTGGGCTTGGGCACCCTCTCCTGGGTCCTCACTGGGTGGGGGCTGTCAGTAGGGGAGTGAGGCTCCGCCGGGCATGAGAAGCTTGCCAGAGGACACTGGGCACAGGAGATGGTGGTGGAGGGCTGGAGGCTCAGGGCCGAGGGTCCCCTGGGGTGCAGGCTGGGGATGGTGCAGGGCACGTGGCTGTGGGGCACAGCCTCATGCCAGCACAACGGGTGAGTGGGACTTGCTGCTTGGCCTGGAGGGGTCTGTCTGGCAGTTTGAAGCCCAGGCTGGTAGATGGGCAGTGGCGTGGGCCTCCAGCACACACTTGAGGTCTGGGCCAGCCTGGACACAGGGTTCCTCGCCCAGACCTTGCCCTCCTGGTCACCCAGGTCCCAGGCAGGGCTCCCCCCAATGCTGAGTCATGGATGCACACTTGCACTGTCCCCTAACTGGTGTCTCTTAAGCTGCCTGTATTGGTCCTGCCCGGCCAACTGCTCTGGCAGGACCCAGGTGCAGCACTGAAAATCAGCCGCCTTAGGGAGGTGGGGGCCCTGGTTGCTGTGGAGATGTGACAGGCGGTCCCAATGCAGGCTCCAGAGCTGGGTCCCCTGGCACTACCCTGGCACTGGGGACCCATCTGAATGTCCCTTCCCTTGTGGCACAGGTACCAGTGTCCTCAGCTTGCTCGGCCCCTCCGGGCCCCACTTCTGGGGTATTGGCAGTCACAGCCAGTGCTGTGGGGTACAGGCTTAGCTCTGTCTATCTGTCCTGCCACCAGCACCGTCCTCCAGGGACCTGTCCCCTCAGCCCCACAGCTGTGAGTTAGAGGGGAAGCTTGGGATGAAGAGCGACTCCATTCAGGCCACACCTGTCCATGCACTTGTGAGCTCCTGCTGGGAGCTAGGTGATAGAGCTGTGTTTGGGTTCCGCAGTGGTGGCCACGAGTGGTGGCCTTGGAGTAGGCCAAGGAGGCTGGGGGTCTGGGCCGGGGACAGGGACCAGTGCAGGTAGCTCCTGTGGATAAGAATGTGGAGTCAGAGCCGGGTGTGGTGGCGCATGCTTGTAATCCCAGTACTTGGGAGGCGGAGACCGGAGGATCCGGGTTCGAGGCCAGCCTCAGCTACTTAGTGAGGTACTCCGCAACTTCGTGAGACCTGGTTTCAAAATAAAGTATAAAAAACAGGGCCAGGGGTGTAGCTCGGAGGTAGAATGCCCCTGCGTTCAATCCCCGGTACCGCAAAAAAAAAAGAATGTGGAGTCAGACTTCCAGTGGACTGTCCAGGTAAAACACAGACTGGCCCCTGTCCACCCAGGGGGATGGCCCCTGGGGGCCAGGGTCAGCACTCACTGGAGGAGAGCTATGGAGTCCTGTGTGGGCCGGGTGGCCAGTGAGACCCTCCACAGGTGGGGCCAGGGCAGGCAAGCTGAACACTGGCTTGCTGGGGTGGGGATGGCAGGGTGGACAGGGGCTGGGGCACTCAGGACCTAGCACCATTGTGCAGAGGAGGGAGGAGCCCAGAAGTGGCACTGAACTCCTGCAGCCGTCCACCATTACTGCTCTATCCTGTTGTCCCAAATCCCTAATTGGGCACTAGAGGGGTTTAAAACTGGGCTGAGACATGGAGAACACAGCTCCCTGGATTTCCCACTACCCAAGCTGGTGGGGAAGAGGTTTGGAGGAAGACAACCCCCGCCCCCCACAAGTGCGCTTGGAAAGGCTTTTTTTTTTTTTTTTTTTTTTTGCGGTACCGGGGATTGAATTCAGGGGCGTTCTACCTCCGTGCTACACCCCCGGCCCTATTTTTTATACTTTATTTTGAAACCGGGTCTCACGAAGTTGCGGAGGGCCTCACTAGAGAGAGAGAGAAAGAGACAGGGACAGAGAGAGACCTGAGGCTGGCCGCGAACCCGGATCCTCTGATCTCCGCCTCCCAAAGTACTGGGATTACAAGCGTGCGCCGCTGGGCTGGAAAGGCTTTCTGATTGCTGGGACAGGCAGGCCTGAGCAGATTCAGGTGTGGGGCTGTCCCAAGGTCGGCCCTTGTGGTCCAGTGAGGAGGGGAGGGGAGTGGGCAGGAGTGGCCAGGAGGAGCAGCAGAGTCGCCAGGGCTTGCCCTACACCCTGAACTCCCTCACCAGCTGCGCTGCCCGTGGGTGCTCCCAGTCGGTACCCTCAAGGAACCGAGGGAGGAGTCTGGGAGCTGGGGCTGCAGCCGGCCCACGCCCACCACGCTGTGCACCTCGGTGTGTGTGTGTGTTGGGGGGAGGGCCAGGTCCTCGTGGAGCCTCCGCCTAATGTCATTGGAGACTGTGGGGGGCCCTGGGAGCTGCCTCTGCCGCGGCTGACCGTGCCCCTGCCTTGGCCCTGGCTAGGTATGGCATTAGCCCGGACAGCATCATCCTGTATGGGCAGAGCATCGGCACCGTGCCCACGGTGGACTTGGCCTCGCGCTACGAGTGCGCCGCGGTGGTACTGCACTCGCCGCTCACCTCGGGCATGCGTGTTGCCTTCCCTGACACCAAGAAGACCTACTGCTTCGACGCGTTCCCCAAGTGAGGCCGGGCTTTTGGGGGCGGGGAGGGGGCGGGGCTCCGGGCCAGGCCTGATCCGCTCCACCCCTTCCCACAGCATAGAGAAGGTGTCCAAGATCACGTCCCCGGTGCTCATCATCCACGGCACGGAGGACGAGGTGATCGACTTCTCTCATGGGCTGGCGCTGTATGAGCGCTGCCCCAAGGCCGTGGAGCCGCTGTGGGTGGAGGGCGCCGGGCACAACGACATCGAGCTCTATAGCCAGTACCTGGAGCGCCTGCGCCGCTTCATCTCCCAGGAGCTGCCCAGCCAGCGAGCCTAATGGCCGTGCACCACCACGCCGGGACCTCAGCAATAAGGCAGCCGCCCGGACTCGCCCCGCCACTGTCCGAGGGCTGCATGTGGATCCCTGGTCGGCCCAGGCCCAGGCCCTCAGGTGGCGGGCTGGCAGCCGGGAACCCGCCCCGGCCCAGGGGCCACAGACACTGTACGGGCGGTGGAGCTATGCTCTCTTCCTTTTGGAAGCAAAAAGAAAACACGTGAGAACAAATTAAAGATTTAAGATTTTAGGGTTCCTTTCCTTTTGTGGCCCTTACACGCGCTCTCGTGTCTTGACCAATTCCAAAAGGGGCAAGGATTTCAGGATTCCCGTTTATTAAAAATTATTTGGGAACCGGATGTTGTGGCACATGCTTGTAATCTCAGTAGTTGGGAGGCTGAGACAGGAGGATCGCAGATTCGTGGCCAGCCTCAGTTACTTAGGCCCTCCCGCAACTTAGTAAGACCCTGTCTCAAAATAAAGAATAAAAAATAGGGCTGGGGATGTAGCTCGGAGGTAGAATGCCCCTGGGTTCAAACCCAGTACCGCAAGAAAAAAAAAGAAAAGAAAAAATAGGGCCTCACAAAGTTGTTGAGAGTCTCACTAAGTTGCTGAGGCTGGCCTCAAACCCGTGAGCCTCCTGTCTCAGCCTCCCAAGTACTGGGATTCCAGGAGTGCGCCACCTTGCCTGGTGGGATTCCGTTTTGTTTTGTTTTAGCTCGCACCTTTCGTGGGCTTTACAAGCGCAGAAACCATTTCAGTTATCCTAAAGAGGGTCTGGCACGCTGGGGAAGCTGGCGACCCTTCTCCAAGTCAGCCCTGGGCTGAGAGTTGCGTGTGTCACAGCTTGCTATGGGGGAGCCCCTGGTGGGGCTTTCCACCTGTCTTCCGGTTCCGGTTGCATAGTGGTCACAAGAGAGCCCATTCTGGACTCCAAGGCTCCATGGACCCCAGGCCCTCTCCCTAGTTCTGGTCCCTCCCTCCACGTGCCAGGTCCAGCGCCTCTGGAGCCTTGGAGCCATGCCCTTCCCACCCTAACCCTTCCCTCCTGTGTCCCTGAAGGCGGGGCAGGGTCGAGTCCCAGGACCCCAGCCTCCGGAAGGCTAGCTGCGACCTGCGGGGCAGACGAGCCCTAGAGCGGGGAAGGGCCTATCGCCCACCTCCGGGGTCGGGTAGCCGTTATGCCCGTGGCACGACCAAGTGGTGAAGCCAAGATCGAGGCTGCCCTGTGCTAGCCTTAGTCTGCGGTCCCTTTAAGAAGGGGCGGTGCTTCAGCTTGGGGGCGGGGAAGGCGCTGGAGGGGCGTGGCCTCACCTGAAAGCGGAGACGCCGCCGCGCGCCCGGAAGAGGAGGAGGCGGCAGTGGCCGAGGGGCGGCGGTCGGTGGTGGTGGTCGGACTGCGCACCTCTTGGGTCCCGGTGGCTCCTGCGCCTTCCTCCTCGGCCCTCCAGTCGGTGCGATCTCTCCGGGTCTGACCCGGGAGGCGCGCCGGCCGCTGAGGTGTGAGCCCGGGTCGCTTTCGAGGCCAACGGCGATCGGAAGGAAGCCGCCCCGATTTAGAGGCGTGGAGCCGGCAGTCGCCGGCCCTCCTCGCCCCGCGCCTTCGCTGCGGGCGGCAGACCTTTCCTAGAGCCTGTGCCTTCTCTCGATCGGCGGCTACAGAGTTTCTGTCCGCGTCCCATCAGGTGCCCCTGTGCGATGCTCGCACAGACCTCTGGGGCCTGCGCTTGTCGCCGAGCATGATGTCTTTGTCACCATTAGAAACTCGGCTGCCTGAGAGCTGGGACTCTGCTGTGTCCTGGCGCAGTGAGGGCCAAGCAACTGCTTACAATGGAGCCGAAATGTGTGCAGGGCAAGAAATTCAAGGAGCCTGAAAGAGCAGTTGGTGAAAACTTAAAACTGTTCTTCCAATTTCTCATCTCCAACGCCCAGTTTTACTTTTCTTTCTTTTTTTTGTGGTGCTGGGGATTGAACCCAGGGGCATTCTACCTCTGAGCTACACCCCCAACCCTATTTTTAAATTTTGAAACACGTCTCTAATTGCTGAGGCTGGCCTTGAACCTGCAATCCTCCTGTCTCAGCCTCCTAAGTACTGGGGTTACAAGCATGTGCCACCACACCCGGCGACACATTGCCCTTTAACAGTATTTTATTAGTACTATAATTCATTTATCCTGTTTTCTGTTGGTAGAAATGTAGGTTCTTTGCAGTCTTTTATTATTTTTTGATTTTTTGTGGTATTGGGAATTGAACCCAGGGGCATTCTACCTCTGAGCTACACCCCAGCCTTATTTTTTATTTTATTCTTTTTTTTTTTTTCGGTACTGGAGATTGAACCCAGGGGCGTTTTACCTCCAAGCTACACCCCCGGCCCTATTTTTTATACTTTATTTTGAAACCGGGTCTCACGAAGTTGCGGAGGGCCTCACTAAGTAACTGAGGCTGGCCACGAACCCGGATCCTCCGGTCCCAGCCTCCCAAGTACTGGGATTACAAGGGTGCGCCACCACGCCCCGCTCTTTGCAGTCTTTTATAATAAGGAGCAAAGCTAGGTTGACTATTTTATTGTTTTTTGTGGTGCTGGGGATGGAACCCAGGACCTTCAATGCAGAGCACATGCCCTACCACTGAGCCGCACACCCAGCCCAACATTGATTATTCTTGTGCTTGTATCAGAGTAGGGATATTTCCCTAAGTTAAGTTCCTTGGTGTAGATGTGCTAGGTCAAAGGGCTTTCTGTAGATCTCTGATTGTGTCTGTTATCGTTATCTTCAACTGGGTTGAACCAAATCACCCCCCAACAAAGGAGGGAGCTGATGTCCACACACTGAATTTTGTGGAACTGGTAGGCATAAAATAGTATTTCTTTTTTTCTTTTTGTGGTACTGGGGATTGAACCCAGGACATTCTATCTCCGAGCTACACCCCCAGCCCTATTTTTTATTTTTTTATTTTGAAACAGGGTCTCACTAAGTTGCGGAGGTCCTCACTAAGTAGCTGAGGCTGGCCGTGAACTCGGATCCTCCGGTCTCAGCCTCCCAAGTACTGGGATTACAAGTGTGTGCCACCACGCCTGGCTCATATTGGCTTTTTTTTTTTTTTTGGTACCGGGGATTGAACGCAGGGGCATTCTACCTCCGCGCTACACCCCCGGCCCTATTTTTTTTTTATACTTTATTTTGAGACCAGGTCTCACGAAGTTGTGGAGGGTCTCACTAAGTAGAGAGAGATAGACAGAGAGAGAGCGAGCGAGCTGAGGCTGGCCAAGAACCCAGAGCCTCCTGTCTCCGCCTCCCAAAGTACTTGGATTATAAGCGTGCGCCACCACGCCCGGCTTCATATTGGCTTTTTAATGCTTTTGTCAAATCTACTTTGTCAATCATTTCTACCACTAATTATAATCATTTTAAATTGAAAAATATGTATTTATTATAAGTGTTGTATGAGCTGGGCGTGGTGGCGCACACTTGCAATTCTGGTACTTGGGAGGCTAAGACAGGAGGATTGCAGGATCGAGAACAGCCTCAGCAAATAGTGAGACTCTCATCACCCTAGTGAGACTGTTTCAAAATAAAAAATTAAAATAGAGCTGGGGGAATAGCTCAGAGGTAGAATGCCCCCGGGTTGAATCCCCAGTACCCCACACACCACACACACACATACACAATAAATAAGTAAATGTGAGCTGGGTGTGGTTGGCACACACTTGTAATCCCAGTACTTGCAAGAATCATAGGTTCAAGGACAGCCTCAGGAACTACTGAGACTTTCATCAACCTAGTGAGCCCGTTTCCAAATAAAAATAAAAAATAGGCCAGGTGTGGTGCCAGACGTTTGTAATCCCAGCACTTGGGAGGCTGAGACCAGAGGATCCATGTTTCAGGCCCCAGCCTCAGCTACATAGTGAGCACCCCCCCCAATCTAGTGAGACACTGTTTCAAAATAAAGAATAAAAAATAGGGCTGGGAGTATAGCTCCAGGTAGAATGCCCCTGGGTTTAATCCCCAGTACTACAAAAAAAAATAAAAAATAGGGCTGGGGGTGTAGCTTGGAGGTAGAAAGGCCCTGGGCTCAATCACCAGTACCACAAAAATAAATAAATAAATGTGTATGTATTTCAAAACCATTTGTTTTTCATATTATTTGCTCATTTTTTTTTTTTGCGGTACCGGGGGTTGAACCCATGGGCGTTCTACCTCCGAGCTACACCCCCGGACCCATTTTTTATCCTTATTCTGAAGTCAGGTCTCAGGAAGTTGCGGAGGGCCTCACTAAGTAGCTGAGGCTGGCTGCGAACCCAGATCCTACAGTCTCCGCCTCCCAAGTACTGGGATTACAAACGTGCGCCACCAAGCCAGGCTTTTTTTGCCCATTCTTTTTTTTTTTTTTTTTTTTGGCGGTACCGGGGATTGAACCCAGGGGCATTCTACCCCCGAGCTACACCCACGGCCCT
Source organism: Glis glis (assembly GCA_004027185.1). Taxonomy (NCBI): domain Eukaryota; kingdom Metazoa; phylum Chordata; class Mammalia; order Rodentia; family Gliridae; genus Glis; species Glis glis. The sequence continues at coordinate 17,475 of PVJS01038228.1, forward strand.
GTTTTTTATCTTTTATTGAAACCTGGTCTCACAAAGTTGCGGAGGGCCTCACTAAGTAGCTGAGGCTGGCCGCGAACCCGGATCTTCCGGTTTCCGCCTCCCAAGTACTGGGATTACAAGCGTGCGCCACCACGCCCGGCTCTTTGCCCTTTCTTGATGGGTGTTATTATTTTCTTTGAGCACTTTACATATTAAGGAAATTAACCCTTTGTTAAAAAGTGTCTCCCAAGTGGGGCATGGTGGGGCACACTTGTAATCCCAGTACTTTGGGAGGCGGAGACCGTAGGATCAGGGTTCATGGCCAGCCTCAGCTCTCCCTCTCTCTCTCTCCCTGTCTCTCTCCCTGTCTCTCTCTCTCTCTACTTAGGCCTCCGCAACTTCGTGAGACTCGGTTTCAAAATAAAGTATAAAAAATAGGGCTGGGGATGTAGCTCGGAGGTAGAAAGCCCCTGGGTTCCATCCCCGGTACCTCAAAAAAAAAATAAATAAAAAAAATAAAGTTGTTATTAGTCATTATCAGTATTTTTTTGGGGGGGAGGTACTGCAGATTGGATCCAGGAGTGTTCTACCTCCAAGGTATACTCCTGGCCCTTTTTTATTTCTTCTTATTTATTTTTACTTATTTATTTGTGTGTGGTACTGGGAATTGAACCCAGGAGCATTCTGCCTTCTAGCACAACCCCAGCCAGCCCTGTTTTATTTTTTATTTATTTTTATTATTTATTCATTTATTGTGGTACTGAGTATTGAACCCTGGGTCATTCTACCTCTGAACTACACTCACAATCCTATTTTATTTTTTATTTCAAAATGGCCTTGCTATGTTGTCGAGGCTGTCCTCGAACCTGTGATCCTCCTGTCTCAGCCTTCCAGGTACTGGGATTACAGGTGTGTGCCACCACGCCCGGCTTTAGTTTTTTATTTTGAAACAGGGTCTTGCCAGGAATGGTGGCGCTCACCTGTAATCCGGATACTTGGGGGGCTGAGATAGGAGGATCACAGGTTCAAGGACAGCCTCCTCAAATAGACTCATCAACCTAGCAAGACCCTGTTTGAAAATAAAAATAAAATAGGTCTGGAGCCTGGCGTGGTGGCACACACTTGTAATCCCAGTACTTGGGAGGCTGAGACCGGAGGATCTGGGTTCACGGCCAGCCTCAGCTACTTAGTGAGGCCCTCAGCTACTTAGTGAGACCCTATTTCAAAATAATAAAAAATAGGGCTGGGGGTGTAGCCCAGAGGTAGAATGCCCCTGGGTTCAATCCCCAGTACCAAAAAAAAAAAAAAAATTAGGTCTGGGCATGTAGCTCAGTGGTAGACTGCCCCTGGGTTCAATCCCCAATACCAAACAAACAAACAAAAAAAAAAAAAAAAGGGTCTTGCTAAATTGGTGAGACTGGCCTCAAACCTGCAATCCTCCAGTCTCAGTGTCCCAAGTACTGGGATTACAGGTGTGTGCTGCCACACCCAGATTTATTTTTTATTTTGAAACTGGGTCTTGCCAAGTTACCATGCACTGACTGGCCTTGAACCTGGGATCCTCCTATCTCAGCCTCCCAAGTACTGGGATTACTGGCGTGTGCCACCACACCCGTCTTAAGGCTCCTTTTTCCAGAAACATGCAGTTCATCTCATTCTCCCACCCTGATCTTCCTTGAAAAATTGTGATAAACCGGGAGTAATGGCACACGCTTGTAATCCCAGTACTTGGGAGGCTGAGACAGGAGGATTGCAGGTTCATGGCCAGCCTCAGCTACTTAGTGAGGCCCTCCGCAATTTAGTGAGACCCTGTTTCAAAATAAAGAATAAAAAATAGGGCTGAGGGCACCGGGCATGGTGGCGCACGCTTGTAATCCCAGTACTTGGGAGGCTGAGACAGGAGGATTGCAGGTTCATGGCCAGCCTCAGCTACTTAGTGAGGCCCTCTGCAACTTCGTGAGACCCGGTTTCAAAATAAAGGATAAAAAATAGGGCCTGGGGTGTAGCTCGGAGGTAGAATGCCCCTGGGTTCAATCCCTGGTACCGCAAAAAAAAAAAAAAAAAAAA
>PVJS01038229.1:0-19518 GCA_004027185.1 Glis glis
CCAGGGGCGTTCTACCTCCGCGCTACACCCCCGGCCCTATTTTTTATACTTTATTTTGAAACCGGGTCTCACGAAGTTGCGGAGGGCCTCACTAAGGAGAGAGAGAGAGAGACAGGGAGAGAGAGAGCGAGAGAGCTGAGGCTGGCCACGAACCCGGATCCTCCGGTCTCCGCCTCCCAAAGTACTGGGATTACAAGCGTGTGCCACCACGCCCGGCTCCCTCTAAATCATTCTAAACCATTAATTTTACATAGTCATACTCTCATGTATTGTATATGTAGAGCATTAAGTGAGGTATGTAAGTCTGCCCCTATCTCCCTGTTGCTTATTATTGTTGTTAACATTTTTTTTTTGGTGCTGGGGATTGAACCAGGGGCATTCTACCTCCACGCTACACCTCTAGCCCTTTTAATTTTTGCAACAAAGTCTTGCTGAGATTCTGAGGGTCTCGCTGAGTTTCTGAGGGTCTCGCTAAGTTGCTGAGGCTGACCTTGAACCTGCGATCCCCCTTTCTCAGCCTCCCAAGTACTGGGATTACAGGAATATGCCACTGTGCCCAGCTTATTGTTGTTAACATTTTATTGTGAAAAACATCAAACATTCTTTTATGGTTTAATTTTAATATTCTACTCAATGTTTCTGGTGTTCCAACTTTAGTACTGAGGGGAAAAACACAGCACAAACTTCTCTAGGGAATTTACTCTGAAGACAGTATTCTTCCTATTCCCCAGTATTTATTTTATGAGGCGTCCATGCTTGAAAACCTATGCTTGATTGAGTCACTGGTATCTTTAGATTGTAGAAATAGTGGGAATCTTGTTCTGATCATTTTTCTCTATTTTAGCTCAAGGACAGACGCAATTTGCGATCAACTTCTAGCTGTTGTATTTAAACTTTGGGCACTCATTTTAGAATATTAAAATTGCCCTTATTCTTCTCTCTTTTTAAATTCCCTATCTCTTTTTTTGAATTCTATTTTACTTTAAACAGTTCTCTGATTGTCTTTGAAATAGGACTTAGGATAAAACAAAGAAGTGGTATTTTTCATAGAAAGGCATCGTTCTCCTGTCCTTAATATAGACCATAGCATGGAATATGGGTGTTGTGCAGAAAAAGTATTTGATCTCACAAAAAGAAAAGTTGTTCCCAGAAGCAAGCTGACAAACTAATCCCATGAGCACTAATGGCCAGGTCTAGATGCCCTTTTGTATTGGTCCTGGTTGAAACCTTCATTTCTCTCATTTGGCGCTCATTTACTTGACTCTCCACTGGTGAATAAAATGACCTTTCAAGTGTGGTTCATTCTAACCTCCAATAGACTGTGATTCTTTCCAGTTAAACTAATTTTGTTTTTTTGGTGGTGGAAATATTATTAAGGTAAAACACCTGGACAAGATCATTTATAACATACGAAGAGCTCTTACAAATCCATACAAAAAGACAATCCACAAAAAAAAGGCATTGGATAGTAGTAGTTCACAGAACCCAAAATGCCCACAACCTCATTTGTAATAGAGGAGAAGCAAGTTACCTAACTGATAAAATGATGTCCATACCCGTAAGATTGGCAATATCCATACTAGGAAAGAGTGTGGGAAATTTGAGAGGTTTACAAATTGTCATAGACTGAGGGCAAGTTGGAAGGCATTGCCAAAAATTTAAATGCAAGGACCATGTGAGGAATTCTTCTTCAAGGGATTTATCCTACACAAATATTTGCATGTGTGCACAGAGTTGTGTCTATGCAAATCATTACCCTCAATCATAGTATTGAGGAGGAAGGATAATTAGACTACCCATCAGTAGAAACATGACTAAATAAACTGTGATTTATTCATTTGGTGGAATAATATGTAGAAGTGTGAATGCTGATAGTTCTCTATGTGCCAGCATGGAAAATTCTTCAAAACATATGGTTAAAAGCAAGATGCAGAACAATATGAAAATAGTGAATACACATATGTAGTGAATAAACTACCCCAGGCGATGTTTGTATATGTATATTTAAGAATGCAAATACATAGTAAAGGGCCTTTTTTATAGCTCTGTCTGGGTAGAGGAGTGGGATGGGGAGAATGAGAGTAAAGAAGGTCTTTCCTTCCAATTGAATCCTAAACCATTTGAACTTTTTCACATTTGCACCCTCATATTCTGAAATTTCAGAAAGTGGCTAATAGAAAAACAGAAATACAATCTGGGGAATGAGATTATGGCTAATTTTAATTTTCTTTGAGCTGTCATTTCCAATTTTTTTAGAATGGATAGGTATTATTGTGTAATCCCACAAAACATTTTTTCAGTTTGAGATGGTTTCACCCCTTCCTTTCTGAACACTTAAGAAAGGAAGGTTGCATGGTGTATTTCCATCACTGTGACTCTGTTTTCATTCTTTCAACCACTAATGCCATCAGAAGCATCTCTTCTGCTCCATCTGTACTTTAATCCTCTGACAGAAGGTTCCTGGGTCAGGCTCTATTTGCTTAGTCCAACACCCAGAATAAGTTTCAGATGAATAAAAATCGTCTTCTTAGAAATGCTCTGTCAGCTTTTCCTTTCTCCAGGAGGCTGTAAAGAGAAAATGTGAAATGGTTTTTTAATTTGTCCTTTCTGTTGGTAACATCATTACATAACCCAGAACCTCCATCTCCGAGTGGATTTACCTGGATACCTGGAAATTTCTTTCTTAAAGGAAACATATTTTCTTCCAGCTGTGCCCTCATGGGCAATCTCGATCTTCATTTGGTGCAGAGCTTTGACAAGTTGAATTCCTGCCAGCCTCCTTGGATCAGTTCAGTCATACTTTCTCCATAACACCCCATATGGAGGACTTGTGAGTGATTTCCCACGGCCCGCTCACCTTCCATTCCCAGCAAGTCAAGACATCTATGTGCAGCACATGTTTCTGAGAGTGAAGAGCATTTCAAAGAAATAGATACATGAACAGTCTTCCCTTCTCCTCTGCTCCCTGGCCTTTTCTTCCCTTAATGGGGTCTTTTAAGCATACAAAAATATCTCCTTAGGGTAGGCTTCCCAGATTGTGACGCAGATGCAAACCCATTGCATATGCTGTTAAAAATGAAGAATCTAATTCAGGAGGTCTGAGGTGGGGCCAAAGAATTTGCATTTCTAACCAGCTCCCAGGCAATGCTGATTCACAGATTACCCTTGGAAACTTCTACGGGAAGCTTGCTACTCAAGCTTCACCTGTGTGAGAGTGAGATGGGACTGGTTTAATTGCAAAACAGAAACCATCCGTTGTTAAAAGGAAAAAAAAAAACTATTCAATGACAATTGTTAAAGCCCAGAATGGATGTCTTCATTCAGGACCATCATGATAGGTATAGGGACCACTGCAGTGGGTGTTTGCTGAGAGAGAAAGAGATTGGACAGAACTCCAAAGACAATGTCAGCAAGTGGGAATTTATAGACAAGGAATGTGTGTGTGTGTGTGTGTGTGTGTGTGTGTGTGTGTGTGTGTGTGGTGAGGGGTGGTCAGTGGATAGAAAGTTACTAAGGAGATATCAGGGGGAAGGAGGATTCTGGCTAAACAGAGCTGAAAGATTCTTGCTAAAGAAACGCCAAGGTGAAGAGACATCACCTCAGGTGTGGTGGAGGATAAGGAACCCAGTCAGATAGCCAGTATGATCAGATATCCAGGATGGGGGTTCTCACTAAAGTGACTTAGCAGGGTTCTTTGCTAAAACTGGATTTGACAAGGAAGCGAACAGATGGGTCTAAGAGAAGTTTCGTTCTGAAGCTGGATGAAAACTTGGCCAAACCAAGACTCTTTATTACCATGCAATAGTGAATGAGAACTCAAGACATGTTTGAATGCGTGGATATAGGTTTCATTCACATTTATGTTCTTAAGAATAAACTAGAGGGCCCATATTTTTATGGAAAGACCGGACCGTGAACCAGGGAATCCTAGAATCCCAGAATAGCCTAACAATACATGCTATCTAATACTTTGGATAATTGACAATCTGATAAGAGAAAAAATAGCTCAATGTAGTTTTAAAATATTTTTATTCAAGTCTAAATACACAGAGAAAAGTATCACAAATGTATAGGAAATGAAATTTCAAAGTGAGCCCACTAGCACAGGTATGTCAAGATACAGTACCCCCAGAAGACCCCTGTGTACCCCTTTCAGTTATGAGGTTTGAAGAGCAGCTCAGAAAGTGTATACCAGGGGACTTTTGAAAGTCATGTGCAGAGCAGGCGACTCTTCTGTAATCTGATCGAGAGTAGTTTTCAATGTGCTGAGCTGTGAATTGCAGGGGAAGGTGAGAAGGGAAAGACAGAGAAGCTGTGCTTGGAAAATGGCTTTTAGATTCCAATCTCAGCTCTGAAGTGGGGAGCTAGTCAGGTGCTCTCTGGTGGCTGGAAGAGTCAGACGCATGGCTATGAATCCTGGTGGCCAAGGTGAGCCCCTGACGTCTCAACAACCTACAGGTGTCCTTGTCTTTTGGCGCTCACTTGGGAAGTGAAGAGAATCCTGACACCAGAGGCTTCCAAAGATAACAACACCCCCCCACTCCTCCATACTCACCTCTCTCTCTTCCACCAGTAGAGTTCAGCCTGTCCCTAATCTAGTTCAGCCCTATAGTTCTAGCTCTTTGAGGGGGCTGTCTTAAATGGCATCAGAAAGACCCAGGTATGAGCCTCAGCTCTGGGGCCTTGGCTATGTGACCTAAATTTCATTTTCCATTTTTTTCTCCCCCAATTATCTTTTGAAATGTTATTTATTTATTGGAATAGATAAATCTTTCACGTTTCCATCATCAAAAGTACAAAACAGGTATAATAAATATATAAAGGTCTCTCCATCTGCTCAGTTTTCATTTCTAGCCAGTGACTGTTATTAGTTTCTTACTTATTCTTCCTGAAAATATTATGCTTGTACAATTGAACACAGACATGTATTATTTATACATGCTGCTTTTTATATTTTATTTTTTAATTGGGGCACTGTAATCACACATCATGGTGAAGTTCAGAGTTATAGAGGTGTACATACACACAGCATTCGGTGAGCCCTCCCCCAGCTCCCACCCCACACCCTCACCCTCCTTGTGTACAACATCGTGATTAGCATTGATAAATTTGTGTATGTGCGTCATGTCCATTGAAGTGTTTCCATTATCGAGTCTTCGTCCCTCCTCCTCCCTCCCTCCCTTAGGTCCCCTCCATCACGCCACTAGAGTTTCTCCTTTGTCTGGAGTCCCTCCTGTGTCCCAATTTCTCCCTAGCTTCCACATATGAGGGAGAACATCTGACCTTTTACTTTTTATGACTGACTAATCTCACTTAGCTTAATATATTCCAGTTCCATCCATTTTCTTCTTTTTTGGCTGAGAAGAATGCATAATTTTGTTTTTCTTTATGGCTGAGAAGAATGCTGCTTTTTAATGTAAATGGGAACAAACTGTGTATTTCAGCACTTTGCTCTTTTCACCTAAAATATATCTTGGAGAATTTTTTGTTATCAATACGTAATAGCTTCCTTAGTCTTTCTTAACATCTGCATAGTGGTAGAATATATAGATGAACCATAATTTCTTTATCTTGTTTCCCATTGAGGAAAATCCAAGTTGTTTCCAATCCTTTGCTGGTATATACTATGCTGAAATGTAACCTCATAGACATAGTATTTCATGTGTGTGCAAGAATGGCCTTAGGATAAATTCCTGAAACCGGAATTGTTGGATCACCAGCTACTTTACTAAATCACTTTGATTAGGGGTTGTACCAATTTATTCTTTCCCAAATAATGTATAAGATCTCCATTTCCCATTAGCCTAACAATACATGCTATCTAATACTTTGGATAATTGACAATCTGATAAGAGAAAAAAATATCTCAGTGTAGTTTTAAAATCTTTTTATTCAAGTCTAAATACACAGAGAAAAGTGTCACAAATGTACAGGAAATGAAATTTCAAAGTGAGACCACTAGCACAGGTATGTCAAGATACAGTATCCCCAGAAGACCCCTGTGCACCCTTTTCAGTCACTCCCTCTTCCCTAAGGTAACCTCTACCCAGTGTGATAATGGTATAGATTATTTGTCTCTTCTTGAAACTTATACAAGTGAAATCACACAGAATACGCTCGTGAGGATCTGGCTTCTTGTGCTCAGGAAATAGCTTCGTGAAATTTGACTCTACTGTTGAAAGTCCCTGCCTTCCTGAGCTCTCAAAGCTGACGCGCCTGTCACTCAACTTGCAGGCTGCTCAACCTGAATCTATAACTGGAGGAACTTCCATTGGCCTTCAATGTTAGGTTCTGGTAGTTCTTTGAAATGCCTCTAATAACTGTTTTCTCTTTACCTGCGAGTGCTTTCTCCCAGTTGAGACTGGGCATTCTGAAACACTTTTCTGGAATTAGGCACAGGGGACTTAAGCAGGAAAAGTTCTAACTGACTTTCAAAATTTACGTGAAGGCACATCCAGGAATAGAATTTGCAGACTGGTGTACGTTAAGCCTTGCAAGCCTGAAAATGCTATGAACGGACTGGGCAATTGTTCATAAGACCTTTCATTTAAGACTCTCACCTTTCTCATTGTTTCTGTGAACATCCTCACTGCTGCGATCTGAATACCTGACACACACAATGCAGAGGAGGAAAGTTTTCTTGGGGCTTGTGGTCTCAGAGCTTTTAGTCCACAGGGCTAGTTCCGAAGCATAAATGGCAGCAGTGGCAGGGTGCATGGAGGGACACTGCTCTCACATTATGGAATAGGCCAGAAGCTGAGAGAGGCAGAGGAGGGGCCCGTGGGCATATATAGTCCCCAAGATCATCCCAATGACCTACCTCCTCCAGCTATGCCACACCTCCCTAGGTTACCACCCAATAAATCCATTCAAATTATTAATCCATCAATGGAGTTTCCACTGATAAGATTAGAACCCTCATGAGTCAATTATTTCGCCTCTGAACATTTCACATTCCCAACACATGAGCTTTTACAGGGGACATTCTCTATCTAAGCCAGAATGCTCATGAGTAAGTTGTTGAAGACGGTCTTCCCTCCCTAAGCCAAAAGGAGGGAGTGGAAGTACTGGCAAATGCCCTAGTTTGCATGTGGTTTGTCCCAGTCAGAACTCCGGTTGAAGCATAATTCCTTAATGCAGCATTGTTGGAAGGTGGTACCTACTGGGAAGTGTTTGGGCCAGAGGATGGAGCCCTCACAAATGAATTAATGGACTGACGTCATCTCGAAAGAGTGAGTCCCAGATCTCATTAGATTGGACCAATTACTTGAGAGGCGGTGATCGACAAGGGTCCAACCCTTTTGTCCCCTCCTCTCTTCTGAAAGTACCCACAGCCCTTTTTTTTTTTTTTTTGCGGTACTGGGGATTGAACCCAGGGACATTCTACCTCTGAGCTCCACCCCATTATTTTGAAACAGGGTCTCACTAAGTTGCGGAGGCCTCACTAAGTAGCTGAGGCTGGCTGTGGACCCCGATCCTCTGTTCTCAGCCTCCCAAGTACTGGGATTACAAGCGTGCACCACCATGCCCGGCTTACCCACAGCCCTTCTGCTATGAGGTCCTCCCCAGAGGCCCCACGGATGCCAGCTCCGTGCTCTTGGACTTCCAGAACCACAAGCCAAATTAAACCTCCCCTTTATTAAAAATTACTCATTCTTGGGTATTCTTTTGCAGAAACAGAAAACAAACTAAGACAGCAAATGATTCTTTTCATAAAATGTGCTTAAGAGAAAAGGTTCTTCATTCAAATGAACCCTAGAGACTTTCACTCAAAAGTCCCTTCATCTTCCAACTCTCAGTGGTTGTCCAAATAGCTCAACCCCTGACCCCCACTTTCTATTCCTTGTGATTTGTCCCCTCCTAGCATTTCTGCAGCTGTCTGGGGAGCTTCAACTCTTCTACTTTTCTGATAAATTCACAGGGCATTCAGTTTCTGAACATCTGGGTTCTTTCTTGTTGTCTAGCTCTATATTGGAGGATATCCCCATTTCCTTCTCACCATCGAGTATCAGTGAGTGAAATTAAACATAACTTAAATGCTATTTCCATTTGATATTTGGTGAATTATCTGTTGTATCCATTTTTCTTTCTTTTTAAAATACATGATGTTTTTAGCACATGTTTCCATGTATTTATGTTTTTGTCTCCTTATTTCTAGGATCTCTTTTTATATTATGGAGATTTTCTTTTTATTTATGACATGCTTTCAGGATACCTTGATCAATTTTCATTTATGTTTCAATGTCCTGAATTTAATTAACTTTAAATTGTCTTTAAAACCTTGAAATAGATTTCATGTGGACATACCAGATTCTTTTATTGTGCTATTGACTTCTTTTTGGTAATTATTTTCTTAGTTTCTTGATTGAAATTCATTGATTTTTGCTCAATCTTGTTAATTTTGATATATGTATCACACTTACTTTATAAAAAACTTTTAAACTTTCTTTTTCTATGATCTGTAATATTTTAAATAAATTATCTGATCTTTATAGATTTGGCTTATTTCCTGGGATACCATCTGGATATAGCACCCCTCCTTCTTTTTTTAAGTTTGTTCAATGCTATGGAAATAAAATATTGAGATTTTCTGTCTCTTATAAGGTCAATTTTGTTAAAAGTATTTTACTAGAGCTAGTCTACTCACACACGTTTACATATATTGTATAGAGTTGGATAATAGTATATTTTAGGATTTTTTCTTAACATCATAGTTTATGTAGCTAATATTTCCTCTTTCTGCTTTGTGTAATCATACTTTTTCCTATTTAAATTATCTCATGACTTAGTCTTATTGGTTTTTATAAAGTACTAGCTTTAAAAAATTTATAAATTTTAATATTTTTCTATTTTCAAATGTACTATTTCTCCTTTTATCTTTATTAATTCTTCCTTTTATTTTCTTTTGGCTTATTTTTTGAGCCAAATAGTTTCATTTTTGTCTACTGATGCTATTACTGGAGGCTGTGAACTGTTTTCTGACTTAGCTATATCCAATTATTCTGACAAATGGTATTTCACTTAGTAAACATTTTTGTTGGCATTCTCCTTTTGATCCATGAGTTGTTATTGTAATTTCCAGGAGAAAAAGAATTTTTGTTTTATGAAATTGCTGTTACTTTTTAGTTTTATTGCAATATGATAAAAATAATAGCTGTACTATTTAGCATTTTGGAGTATATAATTGTTTTTACTGTGTCAATTTTTATGGTCAATTTTTAAGACTGTCCTGTGGGCATAAGAAAGCAAGTTTTATTTCTGTTTTCAGAGTACAGAATTTTAAAGATGGCAAATTAGTTATAGAACTTGGTTTGTGTTTTGTTTTGTTGTTGTTTTGTTTTGCTTTTTTGTTGTTGTTTTTTGTCCTTGATTATCATCAACTAGGAAAGGTGAATTACAGATTGAACTACAAGTATGGTTTTCTTACTCATTGTGTCTTTGGAGTTTTTAAATTTACAAATCCTGACTATGCTATTTGTAATTTAGACATAATCTTATGGCATTGTTTTAAAATGTCCTTTTAGCATAACAAAGTGCCCTTCTTAGTCTTAGTTTGGTGACTTGAATTCCAGCTTCTTTACTATAAATATTATGGGCAGTCTTTTTTTTTTGACTTGAAGGGTCATAACTATCTGGTATACATTGCCTGTCGACTTATTTATTTTTAAATATATTTTTAAATTTTGAAATAGTTACAGAATTGCAGGAAGTTGCACAGAATGTACAGGGAGATCGAGTGAACCCTTCACTCATCCTCCCCCAACAGTAATGTCCCACTTAAGTGCAGTGTTACATAAAACCAGGAAGCTGACAGTGGTACAATCCATAGAGATCACTCGATTTCACCCTATTAAGCATACTCATTGCTGTGAAGCACATATAGTCTTATCCAGTTTTACCACCTGTAGATTTTCACGTGTGGACCATGTGAAAAGAAGATACAGAATTGTAGCATCACCGTAAGGTCTCCTTGGACTAGCTCTTTATCCCTCCCACCTCCACTTATCTTTCATCTCTGGTAATTAACTAATCTGTTCTCCATTTCTATAATTCTTTTTCTAGAACATTAGAAGTAAAACCATACAGGATATAAATTTAAGATTGGCTGTTTTCACTCACCCTGAGGTTTATATAAGCTGTTGAGTTATAATAATAGTTTGTTCTTTTTTCTTCCTTACTAGTATTTCATGGTGTGAACGTGTCACTTTGTTTAACCATTCACAAACAGAAGATTTGAGTAGTTTCTAGGTGTATGCTATTATGCATAAATATACTAGGAACCTGCATATAACAAGTTCTTGTATGAATATAAGCTTTAATTTAACAGGGATAAGTGACCAAGGGTATAATTGTGAATCATATGGTAAATCAGTTTTCAGTTTAAAAAAACTGCCAAACAATTTCCCAGAATATCTGTACCATTTACATTCTTATCAGTAATGTATAAGTATTCCAGTTTCTCTGAATCTTTATCAGTATTTCATTTTATTTGATTTATTGTGTAGGTATGCTGTGATATTTCATTGTGATTTTAATTTGCAATTCCTTAATGGTTAATGATGTTGAACGTCTTTTTATGTGATTACTTATCACCTTTTTGTCATCTTAGTTTAAATGTCTATGTCCTTTTTTATTTCCTCCTCCTCCTCCTCTTCTTCCTCTCTCTCTCTCTCTCTCTCTTTTGTTGTTGTGCTGGAGTTGAACCCAGGGCCTCACATATGTTAAACAAGGGCTCTATCACTGAGCTACCTGAGAATTCTTTATGTACTCTAGGTATGTCTTTTGTAAATTCTCTTTTAAACATTTATAAATTCTGTGATAAAGTGATTTGTTGGATATATGGTTTGCAAATATTTTCTCCCAGTGTGTGGTTTGCCTTTTTGTTCACTTAAGATGATCTTTGGTGGAGAAAAAGCTTTAAATTTCAGAGAGGATTGAGTTATCTATTTTTCTTTTTATGGACACCTAGGAACTCTTTGAGTAGTCCTAGGTCCTAAGATTTTTTCCTTTTTCCCCTAAAAGTTTCATAGATTTATATTTTACATCTAAGTTCATGATATATTTTGAGATTCTAAAAAATATTGTTAGCTGGGCATGGTGGCACACGCCTGTAATCCTTGTATTTGGGAGGCTGTGGATCAAGCATACTTGTGTAATTCATTTCATGCAATGTTGAATTTGATTTGATAATATTTTCTTCAGGATTTTTGTGACTAAGTGTTATCATTTGAATTAAAGTATCCTCAAAACCTCATGGGCCAATGCAGCCAGATTTGGAGGTGGGGCGTGGCTGGAGGGTATGAGTCCTGGGGGTATGAGCAGGGATTGTATCTCTCCCTGACTGCTTCCTCTGTCTATCTGCTTCCCACCACCATGAGCCTAGCATAGCTTTTCCCTCCTCTACCATGCCCTAAAGCCCTGCCGTTGAGAGCCAAGAGCTGGCTGACCATGGATTGACCTCTGAAACTTCTGAAACCTCTGAAAATTTGAGCCAAATAAGCCTTTCTTCCTCTCAGTTGTGCGTGTCAGGTATTTGGTCATAGAGATTAATAAGCTGACTAAAATCGAAATTAGTACCAGAGAGGTAGGGTTGTGTGGTCACTAACCTGATCATGTTGTTTGAAAAACTTTGGAACTGATTTGTGGGTGGAATTTGGAAATGTTTGGAGAAGCAGGTTAGAGATGACTTGGAATGTTTTAAATAGAACCTAAATGGGTGATTCTGGTGGGAGCTAACATGCAAGCTTTACTTCCTCCGACCATGTCCTATCTGCCTATTGTTTTCTCTACCTCCCTTTAAGTCCACTCAAATTATTGATTCATCAAATGGATTAATCTGCTGATGAGACAAGAGCCCTCACAATACAGTCTTTTCACCTCTGAACATCACTGCATTGCCTAACACATGAGCTACTGGGAGACATTCTAGATCCAAACTCTCCCTGTCTCTTTCCCTATCTCTATCTCTACCCTCTACCCTCCTCTATTGTCTTTCTCTGGTTTTCCCATCAGAGTAATGCTAACCAAAAAAAAAAAAAATTGGAAAATGTTCCCTTCTCTTGTATTTTCTCAAAGACATTTTGGAAAATTAGTGCAAATTCATCCTTAAATGTTAGGTAGAATTCTCCAATGGAGTGATGCTAGACCAGAGGGTTTTTTCCTCATGGTCATAGAAATATATAAAAAAAAAAACCCTGCTTTTATCTTGTCTGAGTCTTACTTGTGATTTTCAAGGTATTGGTCTATTTTTTCAATTGTTGACTTTATGAGTATAAAATTGGCATAGTAGTCCCTTATTATCATTTTAATGGCTGCAAGATATGTAGCAATATCCCATTTTATTCCTGACAATTTGTGTCTTCTCTCTTTATATGCTTTCCAGCCTAGCTTGAAGTTATAAATTTTATTGACTATTTTTAGGAACTGGCTATTTGTTTCATTGATTTTTTTTTTTTTTTTGGTGGTACCGGGGATTGAACCTAGGGGCGTTTTACATCCAAGCTACACCCACGGCCCTATTTTTTATACTTTATTTTGAAACCAGGTCTCACAAAGTTGCAGAGGCCTCACTAAGTAGCTGAGGCTGGCCTCGAACCTGGATCTCTGGTCTCCGCCTCCCAAGTACTGGGATTACAAGCATGCGCCACCACGCCCGGCTCATTGATTTTTTTTTATTATTTCCAGTTTTCAATTTTATTAATTTCTACTCATATCTTTATTATTTATTTTCTTGTGCTCACTTTGAGGTTGTTTTTATATTCTTTTTCTAGTTTTTTGGGGGTAGAAACTTATCAACCTGAGACATTTTCACTTTTCTAATCTAAGCATTTAGTGCTATAAATTTTCATCTCAATGTTGCTTTGGCTGTATGTCACACATTTTCATTCATCAGTGTTTCATTTTTTTAAATTCATTTATTTCTTTTGAGATTTACTCTTTGACCCATGTATTATTGAGAATTGTGCTGTTTAATTTCCAAATATTTGGAGATTTTTTTTGTTGTTTGTCTGTTATTGATAGATACTATAATCCCACTACATTCAGAGAACATACTATTATTTCAATTTTTATACTGAGGTGTTTGTTTTCCTTCCTTTTCTCCCGCCCTCCTTCTGCTCTGTCTTTCCTTTCTTTCACTTACTTATTCTTTCACTTACTTATTTTTTCTTTCCTTCTTCCTTTCTCTTTATTTTTTCTCTCTTTCCCTTAAATACCCCAGGATAAGATCTACCTTGGTGCATTTTCTATGGGAGTTTGGGGGAAAAAATGTGTATTTTGCCGTGGTTGCGTGGCGTCCTCTGCCTATGTCAATTAGAGCATGTTGATTATTGGCTTTCAGTTCTTTTATATCTCTCTGAGTTCGTGTAGTAGGTTTATCAATTGCTGAGAGTTGGGTGCAGTTCCCAAATGTAATTATAGATTTTTCTATTTCTTTTTTCACCTCTATCCATTTTTGTTTCACATGTTTTGAAGCTCTGCGGTTGTGTGTATGCATATGTGTTTACACATGTAAGCTCTTTGTGTCTTCTTAATAGATTTATCTTTTATCATTATATAATTTTCTCAGTCCATTTTGTTTTGTTATAATAAAATACCAGAGACTGGGAAATTTATAAAGAATAGAGATGTCTTTCTTATAGTTGTGGAAGATGGGAAGTCCAAGTTTGAGGATCTCACCTGAAGGCCAGGGCCTTCTTGCTTTATCATGCCACAGCAAAGAAAGGGCGACAGAGAGCGAGGGATTGATCTCCTCGCATCAGGCTTTTTAGAATTGGCACTAATCGCCGGGCGTGGTGGCGCACGCTTGTAATCCCAGTACTTTGGGAGGCGGAGACCGGAGGATCCGGGTTCATGGCCAGCCTCAGCTCTCTCTCTCTCTCTCTCTCTCACTCTCACTCGCTCTCTCTCTCTCTCTCTACCTAGTGAGGCCCTCCGCAACTTCGTGAGACCCGGTTTCAAAATAAAGTATAAAAAATAGGGCCGGGGGTATAGCGTGGAGGTAGAACGCCCCTGGGTTCAATCCCCGGTACCGAAAAAAAAAAAAAAAGAATTAGAATTGGCACTAATCATTCAAGAGGGTGAAGCTTTCATGACAAACACCTCCCATTCCGCTCGCCTTCCCAACAGTTACAGAGGAGATTACATTTCCAACAACTGATAATTTTTTGGAGGGGGGCATACAAACTATAGCACTAATACTCCTCTTTTTCCCCAGTAATTTCTTTGCTCTGAAGTCTACTTTATCTGATAGTCATATAGGCACTCCTGCCTTGCAAAAATAGTTGACGTTTGCATGGAACATTTTTTTCCATCCTTTTATTTTCAATCTACCTAGTATTTTAAGTGAGTTTCTTATACATATTATACTATTATAACATGCCTTCTTATCCCTTCTGTCAATCTCTGTCTTTAAGTTGGTGTAAGGTAATTATTGATAGGCTGATACTAGAGTATCTCAGGCTCATGGACAACTTTGGCAACTTAGTGAGACACTGTTTCAAAATAAAAAATGAAATAGGGCTGGGGTGTAACTCAGGGGTAGAATGCCCTTGCTTCAATCCCCAGTACAAAAAAAAGGTAAATTGAATTAAAAATTTAGTGAAAGTCTAGAAAGATAAAATCTAGACAGTCTTTAAGAAGACCAAGTGCTGTGTGCATGTATGCCCCTATCACTCTGCACGACATCAGACTATTAGGAATTCCAGAAAGAAAACAACAAAAATCTAACAGACAGGGGGTATTTATTAAATATATCATACCAGGAAATTTCTAAGGCCTTAAAGATTTATGTCTCCCTGTTCAAAAGGCCCACAGATACCCAGACAAATAAATGAGAAAAGATTCAGATACAGTTGCATCATTGTCAAATTTCAAAACACCAAGGATAAAAATCAATGGAGGGTAAAAAAGGAAAAACAAGCTATCAACAAAGAGATAAGTATCAGAATGGTATTGGGTTCCTGAAAGAGCATTTGAGAAAGAGTGCATATAGCTTGTTTGTACAGGATTCTCTGCCCCATGCTGGCCACCTGCGGAGTCTCATGTGAACAGTTGCATTATTGCCTGAAAACAAAAACATGATACATTTAAGTGATACCTATAGGTAATGTTACAGGGATCAATCTGTACCAGGTACTCCAAGACTTTGAAACACCTGGAACAGGTAGAAGGTGAGCGGCCATTTTTAGAACTGTGTGTAGGTGTGTAATAGTCTCTTCTTCTGTCCATGTAGTATCTTCCATAGTCTACAGTCTTTAGGATGTTAGATTCACTAAGTTAGGTACCTGTGGCATCCATTGTGTGGCATAAATTGGCCCTCTGGCATAAAACCTTTTCAAATAAACACATACATAGACATTTTATCTTTTCGGCTCATCACCAGCTATCACATGAGGAAGGCAGACAGATACCATGTAAGCAACATGGACCAGGTAGGCTGAAAGTCAAGAGAATCCTGGTATGGGGTGAGTGAGAACCAGCCAGGAGCACAGAAGGATCCAGTCTTCCCAGGTTCCAGTAGGAACCAGTAGAATGCAGATGATCTATTTTGACCCATTTCCTCCTACATTTTTAGTTTTAATTAATAATGGAGACTTTAATAAAACATTTGGAAGCACAGAGCTATTTAATACTAACTCAAAAATGCTTGCTATTAGATGGCCTTATTTCTAACACATGCCCCCTGATTTTTTAAAGCTTTGCTTTTCTGTTTTCCAACAGTCTAAAATAAATGTTTCCTAGAGAAGACAACATATTTATATTCAGGGTTTGAAGAAAAAAATATATTCTTGGCATTTATATGGTTTCTGTTTCATTTTGGTGGCTTAATTTTTCTCTTCTGGAATTTATTTTTTCTCATTATTTCTAATTCTGGTAATGAATTTAATCTCTTCTTTCATATGTATGTGCCCAATACAGTGCTATGAACCCTGGAAATTCTCAACCGAATCCTTTTTTAATTAACTCATGGCCATTTCCATCTCTGATTTCATATGTACCCCAAAATGTCCTCCTGTCTTTAGCAGATGTGCTGAGACTCCTTAACAGCACACTGTTGTGAGACTTTCACAAACTTACCAAGTAAACCAAAGGGTCCTGTTTTTCACTTAGAAATGTCCCAATTTCAAAAACATTCTCAGACATACTCCTTCCCTGTCCCCAGGAACAAGGAGTATAGCAAAGCTGGCTCCTGTTTCTGCTAAGAATCTTACTAATCTTATTTTTAATTTTTTTAATGTTTCCTTTGGTAAATGTACCAAATAAATGCATGTGATCCATTTCAGGGACCAAGGCAGCTCTGCATTAAAAACAGGCCAATCCTGCGAGTGATTAGAAAGTTTCCTAGAGGATAATTCTGTGCAAATTGGACTTAGCACAAGATTTGACTTCAAAGGGCAAAATTGATGGCTAAGTGGAGAAAAATTATTCCCTTATGATTAAAAAGAAAATGGTATATTTCGTGCAGACCAGCAGCATCATCCGGGTGCAAGAAACTTTCCTCTCTCCTGTGTTGTCTTCCACTTTTGTGACGATGCAGTGGAAGGCAGCAGAGAGACCCACTGTACCCCGACACTGCCCCACCCTGGCAGGCTTCAGGCCAGAGACTTCTCTTGAGGTCTACGGACCGGTTACCAGCCTGCACGCTGGTGGTTACTGTTCACAAGACAAAGAACACGGAAGGAAATGCAAATCTGTCACCTCCCTAAGAAATTCACAAAAAGACTTTGTCCATGAAGGAAGCAGTGCGCTGATTCACATTCTTGCAGGCTCTTCCTCTGATCGCATGGACAGTTTGGGCAGCACTCAGTGATGCCTGCAGTCGAAGGACAGCTGCAGAGCTGACTCGAAGAAGCCAAGCAACTGTTCTCGTTGCCAGGAACAATAACACATGCAGCCTGACTCAGGAAGAGTTTGCTGTGGGGCACACCAAAGAGGAACCTCAAGAGGAAGGACCATTGTAGACCCCAGGCTCCTGGGAGCTAGAGTCAGAGAGTAGTTCCTGACCCACAGTGCCCTGGCAACAGTAGCAGCAAAAATGCGTGGACCTGCATACTGTTGCTTTGGTCTTGAGGTTTCTTCTGTTTTGGTCTTGAGGTTTCTTCTCTTTTGAGAGTTTCTATAATCCAAGATAGCCATTATCTGGAGGCTATCTGGAGTGGGAGATGAATTAGGCTTGGGTCCAATAGTCAGCTGAGACACAGAGGAGGCAGTAGGATGAAACACATGAAATCACAGAACCATTTTGTTTTGTGACTTAACAGTTCCCAGGGAGAAGAGGGCAGCAGGCTTCTTAGGGCCAATGGGAAAGGAGCTGTCCAGGACGTGCACATTCAACCAGCCCCCTTAGACCCCTCGAATGTTTATTCCCATAACCTCAAAGGCAAGACAGCTCTTACTTGACGGGACTGAACATGGGACTAGAATTAAGTGAAGACAGTCTCAGGAATCCTACTCATGATCTTCACGCTACTGACAATGCATCAGAATCATCAGATCTGGGCATCTGGCCCCACTCTCCATGGCTCTAGAAGCACAGTCCATTTGTCCCCACGGCAACTTATAGACAAAAATGGCAAGACACAGAATGATACTCAGTGATAATGGAAAAGAGATATATAGTTTCAAGGGCTTTTATCCTAGCTCCTACAATGCTTTCGAAGAGGTATTCTTTTCTTGGTACTCATATCATAATGATATCAAATTTTATAATTTTTTGAAATTATGAATCATGTCTATTGAAACATCTATGGAGGACTAAATTCATTTCATAATGGGGAGGTAATATACTGTTTAAAAATAATGCTGAGTCAATTATTAAGAAGTGAGTTTATCTAAGGTCAGGTTGACATTTTTTGTAGCTGTTTCCTTGAATCAAGAGGAGGAAGTAGGAGCAGAGATGTGTGTTTTTTTTCTCCCAGGTATCTTTGAGAAAAGTGGAAATGTGTAATTCCCTTCCTTTTTCCTCCTCTCTCTTCCCCTTCCTTCCTACTATGCTCTTTCTGTTCTCATGGCTGGAACAAGGCTATTTCATTAACTGTGGGTGGGGGGTTTGTGGGTGAGGATTAAAGCTTGGTGTTTTTAATTAAACTATAATTATTCGGGCTTGAATAGTCAAAGCTGTGCTGGGGCACGGTATGCACCCCTCAGCTCAGAATCCTGAGCAGACATCTCGGCAGCTAGAGGCCCTGGCTATGACCTCATGAGCTGTGTAATGTGGGTGTTAGGAGTCAAGGGAAAGTCTCAGGGAAGAGTTCAAAGATATAACTCACTGAAGGCCAGAGCATGAAAACCTGGGGTTGTCTTTATCTTCTCCACCGTCACACCTTCAGTTACCATCTTTTAATGCTTATACGTTGATTCAACATCTGTTTAGTGATTATCTGCGCATGCCCGGCACTGGATCAGGTGGCAGGGATACTTCATTGAAAATGAGAAGAATAGTGGTTGTCGGGGTCTGGGGGGAGCGAGGTAACAAGAAGATATTACTTAATAGGAATAGAGTTTCAATTTTATAAGATGAAAAAGAGCTCTGGAGTAGACGGCAATGGTTGCACAACAGTATGAATGTATTTGATACCATGGAACTGCGCGCCTGTAATCCCAGTACTTGGGAGGCCAAGACAGGACATTGCAGGTTCCAGGGTAGCCTCCACAACTTAGTGAGATCCTGATTCAAAATAAAAAAAAATAAAAAGGACTTGGGATGTGACTATTTGAATGCCCCTGGGTTCAATCACCAGTACCAAAAAAAAAAAAAAAAGAAAATGGTTAGGATGGTAAATTTTATGTTATGTGTATTTTACCACAATAAAAAACTGGGAAGAATTTTAAAACCTCCCTGAAACTTGGAGATGATGCTCAATTTGGAAGAGCAGACAAGTAACAGTAAGTCCAATAAATAAGAGAATAATCTTGTAGATTAGAAGCTAATAGGTATTCTGGGAAATAAAAGAAGTGTTCCGAGGGACCGGGATGCTGAGGGACGGGTTGCAACTTGAAATGAAGTGACAAGATGAACCTCACTGACAGGTAGTGTCCACACAAGGACTTGGAGCTCTACCGCAGGCAAGCCGTATGGGTATCTGTGGAAAGAGGTAGAGGGTGTCATGCAGAGGAAAAGCGAGGACAGAGGCCCTGCTAAATGCATTGCTTCTGCACCATTGTAAACTGAAAAATTGTGTCAGGAAATAAGGTAGATGAGGCAGCCTTATAAACTGTGAAGAGATTTTGATTTTTACTCTAATAAGATGGGATTAGCTGGGCGTGGTGGCGCACGCTTGTAATCCCAGTACTTTGGGAGGCGGAGACCGGAGGATCCGGGTTCGCGGCCAGCCTCAGCTCTGTCTCTCTTTCTCTCCCTGTCTCTCCCTGTCTCTCCCTCTCTCTCTCTCTCTCTCTCTCTCTCTCTCTCTCTCTCTCCTTAGTGAGGCCCTCTGCAATTTTGTGAGACCCAGTTTCAAAACAAAGTATAAAAAATAGGGCCGGGGGCGTAGCGCAGAGGTAGAACGCCCCTGGGTT
>PVJS01038230.1:5000-10951 GCA_004027185.1 Glis glis
AATTGGGGGACAAATCAGATGACACAAACTGGTAAAAAAAAAAAAAAAAGCTGCTGGTACTGGGCTGAGGATGAAGCTCAGTGGTAGAGCAGTTGCCCAGCGTGTGTGATACCCTGGGTTCCATTGCCAGCAACACACACACACACACACACACACACACACACACACACACACACTCTGCTGGTGCTTTTGAAATTGGAGGCAGAAGAAATAGTTGACAAGCAGCAACAGGGAGTAAGATGGGTGCCTGTTCACTGCGTGTCCACCACGTCCCAAGTTTGATCTCCCTCGGCGTAAGTCGAATCACAGGCCTACACCTGGATCCGGGGTGTAGTTACCCCTCTCCAACCACGTGACTCAGTGGTGTGACGGTGTTGAGGTATGATGGCTAGAAGAATAGGGTTGGGTGCTGGGGAGGAGTCTTTTTAGCGTGTCAATTGCTTGTACTATTTTTGTTGTTGTTATTGTTAAAAGTTCATTTCTGTCACTCTACGTCATTTGAAATCAGTTGTTTGAGTTGTTTGGCTTAGTTTTCCTTCTTCAGAGCATTGAATCGTTTAAACAGATTGTAGTTTTCTTTAACTTAGTGATGGTTGGGTGTTTCTATTCAGGACAGGCTGCCAGGGTCTCTTGGACCAGGGTGACACACCTGGAATCAGTTGCCCATTTTTTCCTAAT
This sequence comes from Glis glis, assembly GCA_004027185.1. Lineage (NCBI taxonomy): Eukaryota > Metazoa > Chordata > Mammalia > Rodentia > Gliridae > Glis > Glis glis. The sequence continues at coordinate 5,679 of PVJS01038230.1, forward strand.
AATTGCGGATGACCATCCACTGGCTGGGAGAGGGCAAGGAAGGAGGCCTCCCTGAGCCCATGCACAGGTGTCCATCTGTTAGCATGGGTGACCCTTCGAAGACACAGGACTGGTGGGGCAGGCCTGGTTTCCTCTCCAAGAGGATGCAATGGGGCCTGCCCGGTGAGCTCTTTCAGATTTAGGATGAATCTCTATTTCAAGTTTACAGTCTTTGTCCCAGATTTCAGGAAAGGAAGACTCATCTTCACTATGATCCTGTATCTATGTCCAGGGTCATAAAGAAGAATGTCCCACGTGGTCTGGCCTCTGTCAGTGGCTTCTGAGAGAATGTGTAGCCTGAAGCATTGCTAGAATGCTCACTTTGGTTGTTTCGCGCCTCCCGTGAGGGCGTTGGGAAGGGGCAGGGGTTAAAGGTGCATTCAGGCCAGCACCTGCCCATCCCTGCATTTTTTACTTGTCTTTAATGGAGTCCGCTGGACAAGCCATACATGGTGCCCAGCCACTGTCTCTAAGACCACGCCCAGCCCTGCCTGGGAGAACAGGTCCTCGGCCACACCCTGGTATGCGGGGGAGACTGAGGCCCCTTTCAGATGTAAGAGGTGTCAGTATGTTACCCAACTCCATGGATTCTCCTGCTCTCATCAGAAGAATCAGATAAGGCAAATTGGCCTGAGACAGGAGGCCAATTCCCTCCCCACCCCTTCCCCCACACTAAGGCACACTGGCACAGGAACAAGGCATTTTATTCTTATGCTGGAGCACAAGGGAGGCAACTCATGGGGGACAGAAATCCCGCTGACTCAAAGGAGAGGAAAGTGTAGCCTTACAGTGCTGCTGCTTCTTTGTGTGTGTGTGTGTGTGTGTGTGTGTGTGTGTGTGTGTGTGCGGTACTGGTGATTGAACTCAGGGGCATTCTACTTCTCAGCTACACCCCACCCCTATTTTATTTTTTACTTTGAAACAGGGTCTCACTAAGTTTGGAGGGCCTCACTAAGCTGCTGAGGCTAGCCTTGAACCTGCGATCCTCATGTCTTAGCCTCTACAAGCGTGCGCCACCACGCCTGGCTTTTTTTTTTTTTTTGGTACTGGGGATTGAACTCAGGGGCGTTCTACCTCTGAGCTGCACCCCCAGCCCTATTTTTTATTCTTTATTTTGAAACAGGGTCTCACTAAGTTGCAGAGGGCCTCACTAAGTAGCTGAGGCTGGTCGCGAACCCGGATCCTCCAGTCTCAGCCTCCCAAGTACTGGGATTACAAGCTTGCGCCACCATGCCCGGGTTATTTTTTATTTTGAAACAGCATCTCCCTAGGTTGCTGAGGCTGTCCTCAAACCTGCGATCCTCCTGTCGCAGCCTCCTAAGTACAGGATTATAGGCATGCACCACCAAGCCCGGCCCTTAGAGTGCTTCTCAGGCAGGACAGGCCCAGGTCTACCTGCCACTGAATGCAGAGGTGGAGTTTCAGCAGTGCAGGTGCTCTTCCTCCACACGCCTCTTCATGGACACATGTCTGGTTATCATCTTGGGTCTCTGTCCTGGGTGTGATTTTTACTATGGTCATGAAATAAAGTAACTGCAGGTTAATTTAGAGACTACGCATGCGCTTGCCTTTCACCATTGGGGGGAAAACCTAATATTGTTTCCGAGCAGGCTAATATTATTTCAGAGCAGGATAATATTGTTTCTGAGCAGGCTAGTATTATTTTAGAGCAGGCAAGTATTGTTTCAGGGCAGGTCAAGCTATTGTTCTGTCTTGGTGGAGCTGATCCATATCTGGGTCAATTGCTTTGTTTTCCTTGGTCCTGGCTTCCTGGTACATTTGCTGACCACAAAGACTTCGAAGGCTGAGCTAAACCTCGGCCTTCCAACCTCTTGTCTCCTGGTGTATTCTTAATTTCATAGCCTTGAAGATGGGTCTACTTTTTTTTTTTTTTTGATACTGAGTTTGAACCCAGGGGCATTCTACCTTTGAGCTACACCTCCAACCATTGTTATTTTTTATTTTGAAACAGGGTCTTCCTAAATTGCTGAGGCTGGCCTTGAACCTGCAGTCCTCCTGTCTCAGCCTCCCAAGTACTGGGACTACAGGCATGCACCACAATGGCCAGCTCTGGTCTACTTTTTTATTTTATATTTTTGTGTGTGGTACTGGGAATCGAACTCAGGGGTTTTCTACCTCTGAACTACACCCCCAATCCTATTTTTTACTTTTTATTTTGAAACAGGGTCTCCTAAGTTTCAGAGGCCCTCACTGACTTGCTTCGGCTGGCTGTGAACCTGCGATCCTCCCGTCTCAACTCCCAAGTACTGGGATTACAGGCATGCGCCACCTTGCCTGGCTCTGGTCTACTTTTTAACTTCCAATTTTCCAGTATATCTGTAAACCCCCCAAAACAGACGGTTAACTTAGCTGTCTCAGTAAGATGGAGTTCTGTGTAGCACTCCTTCAGAGAAACCCACACAAATCTTTAAAGGAAAGAAGGACAAGGAACAGATGACACTAGTTTTTCCTGAGAGGGACATTGAAGTGCCAAGTTCGTGATCCCACTAAAGACCACCAGGAGCCGATTCCGATGCAAAACACACGAGGGTCCTTTATTCAAGCTCGAGCCTGGGCTCCTAATGTGCACCAACACAGTGGTCACAGAGAGAAGCCCCTTGCTCTCTGAGAACAAAGCTTTTATCCCTTAAGGAGGCAGCCCACCCCACCTTTACATTGATAGGTTAGTTTAAAACATAAGCTTGTTGGCTTACGTTCCCTGGTTGGTTTAATTTTCGCGCCTTAGGTAGGGGTCATCGTTAGGGAAGCGTTAACCTTATATGGTGACCTTTTAGCTGATTGGTTGGGCCCACACTACCTTTCTCAGGAATGTCCAGGATGGGTGGGGACCTTCTGACTCTGGTCAGAGTGGCCTCGCCCAGTCCAAATTATCTGGAGTTCCAAACCCAGGTGTGCTTGACACCAATTGGCTGTTTCTAGGGGTTGCTAGGGACAAGATCAGATTAGCACACTTAATGGTTTCTACAGGGTATGGGGCAACAGGCTATAGAAACTTAACTTCTAGAAAACAGATACTTAGGCCTATTCTACTTAAAGCCTGTCATGGCTTCACTTTGGTTCTTCAACATGACATCCAGGCCACACAGCCAGGACCCCAGGAGACATCCAGTCAGTATCTGGAGGTGACAGCATGCACCACTGCCAAAGGTATGAGTGCCTGCTGAATACATTTGACAACACAAAGAAGAGTCATTGAGCAGGGAGCTATTCTGGCTAACAGGGGCCATTCTGCCCCAAGATAGGCACCACCAACCTCCCGCCTGAATACGATTTCTTTCTTTTTTCTTTTGGTACTGGGGATTGAACCCAGGGGCATTCTGCCTCTGAGCTATACCCCAAGCTGTTTTTATTTTTTTAAATTTTGAAACAGGGTCTTGCTAAGTTGCTGAGGGTCTCATTAAGTTGCTGAGGCTGGCTTTGAGCCTGCAATCCTCCTGTCTCAGCCTCCCAAATACTGGGATTACAAGCATGTGCCACTGTACCCAGCCTGAAGGTGATTTCCTTAGTGGAGCTGAACAGGCCTGCTTTCTTTTTTAAATCAGAAAACTGATTTAAATCAGAAAACTCACAGAATACAAGTGGTGCGATGAGACATGTCATCTGAAGGGAACCAGGAAAGCTTCCATTCACTTTTGCCCTGTCTAGAGCTTCTGGCAGAACCAAAAGATTGGCACAATCTAGAATTTATGTGTTAGGAAAATCTTAAGAGAATATTTTGGCTCCCGGTGTAAATAAAAATAGATTTTAAAATAAGCAGTTTGTGTTCTGCTTTATTTAGACACAGATTTAAATGGTGGAAACTACGGAGGTGTATACTTAACTGGGTTAGGAAAATTATATATACCAACCATTATGAATTATTATAAACCTAGTCCACCCTCAGTCCCACCCCCAGAAGATCTTATAGTATATAATTTTCCTTGCAAATTGCAAAACATTTTGCTTGCAAATTGCACAACTTTCTTGGTCATTTGCTGAGGCAATCTCTGCACATGTTTACAATCTGGTTAAAGAATCAGCCCTTACAATGATGGTACTAAACACACATACACAATGGTGGCCGTAAGTAAGGGCAAGGTGCCTCTGAATGTTCTCGAGTCAGTTACTGCAACAACTTAGGAGGATCATGAAGACTTTAGGAAAGATGCCATCTTTTCCATGCACCTTCATAGGAAAGGGAAAAAATAAAAGTCCAGCCAGATGGTGTTCATGAAGATTGGGATGGTATGACCCTAGATGTCCTCATGGCAGAGAGTCACACCACAAAGCTCTGCTCTCGGTGGCCCTGGTTTGTTTCTATAACCATAACAAGACACCTGGACAGTCAATCAAGCAAGGCTGTGCGGTTCTGCAAACTTTATTGCAGCCCTCAGTTTCCTTGTTTAAAAGGGGAGTAAGAAGCTGGGCCTGGTGGCGCACGCCTGTAATCCCAGTACTTGGGAGGCTGAGACTGGAAGATCTGGGTTCGCAGCCAGCCTCAGCTACTTAGTGAGGCCCTCTGCAACTTAGTGAGACCCTGTTTCAAAATAAAGAATAAAAAATAGGGCTGGGAGTGTAGCTCAGAGGTAGAATGCCCTGGGTTCAATCCCCAGTACTGCAAATAAATAAATAAATAATAAAATTTAAAAATAAAAAATAAGTAAAAGGGGAATAAGCCAGGCATGGTGGCACACACCTGTAATCCCAGTGTTTAGGAGGCTGAGACAGGAGGATAGCAGGTTCGAGACCAGCCTCAGCAACTTAGTGAGACTCTCAGCAACCTAGCCAGACCCTGTTTCAAAATGAAAAATAAAAAAGAGCTGGGGGTTAGAATGCCTTGGGGTTCAATCCCTAGTACCACAAAAAAGGTGGAAGGGTAATAGTGAGGCACAGGCCTATAATCGCAGTACTTGAGAGGCTAAGACAGGAGGATCACAGGTTTGAGGCCAGTGTGCGGTAACTTAGTAAGACCCTGTTTCAAAAGAAAAAAATAGGACCGGGGATAAGCTTAGTGGTAGAAAACCCTTGGGTTCAATCCCCAGTACCACAAAAAAAGGTGGGGGGAGTAATATTTAATGTATTCCTGGTCAGGAGGCAGGTCAGATGCAGAATCACACCTTGGCTGATGTATCAGGGTTCAATTAGGACCATAAAAACCACACCAGAGCCGGGCGTGGTGGCGCACACTTGTAATCCCAGTACTTTGGGAGGCGGAGACCGGAGGATTCAGGTTC
>PVJS01038231.1:0-19518 GCA_004027185.1 Glis glis
TGTGTGTGTGTGTGTGTGTGTGTGTGTGTGTGTGTTAGTTACTAGGGATTGAACCCAGGGGCATTCTGCCTCCAAGCTACACCCCCAGTCCTATTTTATTTTTTATTTTGAAACAGGGTCTCACTAAGTTGCAGAGAGCCTTATTAAATTGCTGAGTCTGGCCTCAAACCTACAATCCTCCTGTCTCTGCTTCCCAAGTACTAGGATTACAGGCATGTACCACCACCATGTCTGGCTTGCTTAGTTTCTTAATACTAAACACTATCAAATAAGAGGGTACATTAGCCCCCCTTTTTTTCATGGGAGAAGCATTCCGAGACCTCCACCAAATGCCTGCATGTGCAGATAATACTGAACTCCATAACCAATACCTTATAACTTTTCAGTTTGAGATGGGACAGCAAAGCTAGCTTTTTCCTTCTTCCCAGTTTCACAGATGGAAGGTTCATTCTTACTGTAGGTCTTAGCGACTCTGGCGTTTTTTTTCTTAAGAACTTTCACCTTCCAGTTACAGGAAGCACTTTGCGACTTCCCCTTGGCATGTCTGAATTACCAGCATTGCTAGTCTTGCCCTTGGTGTCATTATTGAGTAAAATAAGAGTTACTTGATCACAGCACTATGATACTGTGCCAGTCAACCTGATACCTGAGATGGCTACAAAGCAATTAATGGGTGGGTAGTGTATACAGTGTGGACCACTAGACAAAAGGATGACTCATGTCCCAGGCAGGACAGAGTAGTTTTAAATTGGCCCCCAATTTAAAACTTAGGAATTGTTATTTCTGAAATTTCCCATTTAATATCTTTGGACTGTGATTGAACACAGGTAACTGAAACTGTGCAAAATGAAAGATCAGAGAAGGGGAGATTACTGTATTGCCATATGAGGCTCTTGAGACAGGATTTAATGAACTAGTGAAAAAAATCTTATTATTATTCCATTTCATATACTATGTAGTATTTACATCAAGTTTTGTTGCTCTAATAAACATCGCCTCCTATAAACTTGTTTTGCTAATTGCTTTAGAAGGCATTCTCTCCAAACAAAAAACAAAAGCCTAATTTTTTAAAATCTAAATGATCCAAATTAGTGGACATCTTATTACAGACATATTATGGTAAAGTTTCCTTAGTTTTTTTTTTCTTTTTTACGGGATTCCTGAAAACCCCACAACTAAAACTTCTCTGCAGTCAATAATATCCAACAAACAAAAGCAACAAAAGCACTGCCTAGGACCCAGAGTCCTCAATGCCTATTTAAACCCTTGGAATGCAGGCCGCATTCTTTACACTGTCTCTCAACTGCCGCTACTCCGATAGGAGTCAGAAGCTCAAATTCGAGTAAAGAATTACCACTGAATTATTTGGTGACACCCAAAGCATCATCTAACTTATCCAGGCCTCAGTTTTATCCCTCCTGTAGATGATCAAACTATCTCCACAGGTCCCTTAGAGATGATGATGATGATGGGGGGGGTAGAAATGAAGACACAGATGATGTTGTTAGTGATGATGGGGGGTGCCAGTGGCAGCAGCAGTGATACAGATAGCAGCTGCTATTTAGTGAATCTTACCACGTGCCAAAGCACTATTCTAAGTCTTTGACTGAACTCACAATATCCTCATAGAAACCCTGGACCAAATATTTCATCCCGAATCCCCATCTATTGTACTCTCTTGAGAAAAAGACACCATGACAGATTTCAAAAGGCAACCATAACAGACATCCTACTGACTCTTCATACAATGCATATATTTCTTCTGCTTGAATCAGGGTGGCTTCGCCACAATGGTAGAAGTGATGCTATGTGACTTCCAAGGCCAGGTCATAAAATGCATGAGAGCTCCTGCCTGGTTCTTCTCGGAACACTCACTCTTCAACCAGCCACAATGCTACAAGGATGCCCAGGCCATGTGGACAGGCCCTGGGTAAAGGCTGCAGCCAACAACTCCAGTGAGTTCCCTGCCAATGGTCCACATCAACTCCAGACCAGGGAGGGTGGGCTTCTTCAGTGATTCCAGCCCCAGCTGTGGAGTCATGGCCAGACTTCAGGTCTTCCCAGTGGGGCTCCCACACTGCCAGGTCCCTACCGTGAGACCCTCTGAACTTGTGGTCCACAGCAGCTGTCAGCAAAACAAAATAATTCGTCATTTCAGGTCCCTAACCTTAGGGTATTTTGTGATACAGATTCGACTCTCTCCTTTAAAGCCTAGACAAGAGCCATAGCTAGGACCTCCTTGTTCCTCTGCCTAACATTTGTGGGGCCTGAGGCCGGGAGACAGATAAGGGTCAATGTACCACCTATCTAAACGTTTGAAAGCTATAAACCAAACTAACAATTAAGTAAGGTGTGTCCAGTCCTCCTAGATTAACAAATATACCTTAATAACAGCTCTGAAATGTTCTGATTTTAAATTCCTCAGCTCTCAGACCTCTGCACTGGAATATGGGGTTTTCAGAGAACTGCTCACCAGCCTGTGGTTTACCCCCTCCCTTTCTCTAGCCACCATCTCACCTCACATTGCAACATCAAATATCAAAATTCTGTCCTACCCCCAACCTCCTCCAACACTACACACATGCACCCCGTTGCCCCCCGCCCCTCAGTCTTAGTGGCCTACACACCTGTGGCGGGATCCAACCTCAGGGGCAGAGGGCACAGCAAGAAGAAGACATTAACCACCTACCAAGGCTAAAGCCCGTATAACCTCTGGAGTGGGCTCAAGGCCATCTGGGCAAGAAATTCCTGAACATGGTCTAGAAAGAGGGTATAGTTTCTGGATAGGGTCTCCATAAAGGAGGGCACTTCCAAAGGAGAGCCATTTAGGGGTCCACTGGAGCACAGTACCTAGGGCAGGCTCCTTCCCACCTTGGTGCAAGGGCAGCACTGCCGCAGGGCCTTGACCCCTCCTCAGAATGGAGAGGATGTAAAAGACACACCCAACCTAACATCTTCCTGTAGAGACTTGAGAAGAGGAAAGAAAGAGCCAGGGCTTCTAGAAGCACTCCGCTCCTACCTCCACCCACGCCAGGCTCAGGAAGGGGACTGGAGGGGAATTGCTCTATTACTGTCTCCAGTGACTCTTGACTCTCATTCTCTCTGGAACCTTCCTGTTTATAACAGAGCACACACTTCCTGCATTGTTCTATGATTCAACTCTGCCATTTACAAAGCCAGAAAACATAGTTTATCCTCATTTGCCTCCTTGTGTTTAGTTATCAGTTGGTCAGGACTCAAAGGGGAGAGCCCTGGAGGCTGATGTGGACCCTCAACCTCCAATCTCAAGCAACCCTCACGCATCCATGCCTTCAGACTCTCCACCTGCCCCCTTCTGAACTCTGCACTTGAGAGGCCTAAGAGATAAGCAAGCTGGGCGTGATGACGCACACCTGTAATCCTAGTACTTGGAAGGCTGAGACAGGAGGATTGCAGGTTTGCAGCCAGCCTCAGCTACTTAATGAGGCCCTCTGCAACTTAGTGAGACCCTGTTTCAAAATAAAAGAATACGCCGGGCGTGGTGGCTCACACTTGTAATCCCAGTACTTGGGAGGCTGAGACCGGAGGATCCGGGTTCACGGCCAGCCTCAGCTACCTAGTGAGGCCCTCTGCAACTTAGCAAGACCCTGTTTCAAAATAAAAGAATAGAAAATATAGGGCTGGGAGTGTAGCTCGGAGGTAAAATGCCCCTGGGTTCAATCCCCAGTACCACAAAAAATAGATAAATAAATAAAATAAAATAATAAAATAGAGCTAAGGGTATAGCTCAGAGGTAGAATGCTCCTAGGTTCCATCCCCAGTACCACAAAAGAAAAAGAGAGGAGAGAGAGAGAGAAAAGAGAGCGAGAGAGAGAGAGAGAGAGAGAGAGAGAAGCAAACTTACTGACTGGTCCTGACAGGAATTATTGCATCAGACAAGGAATGGAAAAGAAGTGAAATAAGTATTGGGATTGTTTTCAACTATCTAGTTACACACGCCGCACACACGCATGCACAAATACTAAAATGTAAACGCATTAAGATGATGAGCAGACTGGAATTGGTAAAATAGAGAAAAAGATTTATGAAGGGAGAAATGGAAACGCATCGGGGAGAGAGGGCGGGATCAAGGATAGAGGCGCAGACTCCCTAGCACATGACCTGCCTGTCCCTCAGCAGCACTGGGGACTCAGCCCAGAGAGTCAGGAGGCCGCAGCAGGACAAGGGCCCTGCTCTACGCTGTTGCTGAGCGAACACAACAAAACCTAAATACGAAACTTGGCTCTCTGTCACCCTTCCTGTCACCACCCCCATCACCACCAGACTCTCCCCTAAAACAAACTCCAATTGACACATGAACTTGTATATGCATAAGAAGTTACAGTAGGCCGGCACCAGTGAACACGTGCATTACCCAGCATGAACAATTTAGGTAGAAATTCAGCTGCATGACATTACGAAAGTTGTCTGTCAGACCACAGAACTACTTGGGGTTAAAATACATTATTAAGTTACAACGACAGTAGGGTAAAATGAATGGGATGCTGCAAATGGAACAATTTGCTTCCCATTAGCAAAACGAGGTCTAAAATATATATACATATATAAATACACCTTTCATGAGAACATATATGTCTATAAGAGGTGCCGTGCTGCCTGTGAGTTTTGGGAGCCACTAGCAAAAGTATTATATAATATATACAGATAATAGCAAATAACTAGAAAATCAGACATTTGCTTTTTCACCTTGAAACTTAAGCACTGTGAGGGTACCAATAATTTGTGCTGTAAACGGAGAGCAAAGCGAACTATGTTGCTGAAATGAACATCCAGGAGTCGTGGGATAATTGCTGGTGGTCTCCTATTCCTCCTCCGGGAGATTCCTGGTTCTAGGTTGCTATTGCTATTATTTTTGAACCTTCACTCCCCTCTTTCTACACTCTTAACATTTTTCATCTCCCTTTTCCTTTGGCCTCACTGATGGCCTCTGGGATATAAAGCCACTGCCCCATGCTCGAACACCCTGTAACTCAAAACATGGCCTTCCGCCCAGCAGCAATGGTGTCACCCGCAAACTGCCAGTATTGCTGAATCGCATTAACCACTACCTGCTCCTCCACAAGATCCTCATGAGATCTGTGTGCACTTTAAAATTTGTGAAGCGCTGCTCTCCACCGCTCTCCCTGCACACATGTACACGCAGAGCAAGCTTTCTGCTAACTCACTGATCAAACTTAATCATTGTGAGCTGATCATCAATTTATCCTATTACTCACGCCACGTGGATCTCTCTTCCTTGATCTGCCCCTGTCCCCTGTTGATTTTGTTCCTCTCTGGTGCCTCCTCACAAAGGCCAGGCATGGAAAATTAAGTTGAAGTCATTTCAAGACCATTCTTTTCAGCAAGTTGGGTAAAAAGCTTAGTGAGGAAGGAGTTATGAAGTAGATTCTTGAAAGGACTTCTGATTATTTGAGCACAGCCCAGATGTCAGCTGCAGTCATCTTGTCACATGAGATTTAGATTAAATTAGCTGGAGCTGACTCTGCGATGGCCAGCGGGAGCCTGGTGCCTTCCTCAAGATCGCTGCAAATTCCCAGGGGTTTGCTCCTCGGGGCCACTTCTGGCTCTGGGCTGGTGTTCAGTAAGCTGGGGTCTGACTCCCCTCCTTTTACTCAGCTTCTCTGCCTTGTAGTCTCACCAACTAGACCTCGAAAGGCGGCTCTGTTCTCGGTTGACCCCTTCCCAACAGTGTTCAGAGCCTTGGCTGAAGGTTTGAGGCGATAGAGAGGGTTTACACCTCCAGTACTACCCAGTCGTTATTGGGTAGTTTTGTTCTTAATGTTCTTTGCCAACGCTCCACTCTGCAGGTCCAGGTCCTGGCCGCCCCATCCTCTCTGTTTGCTACCTCTCTCCTCCCCTCCTCTCTGCTCTTCTCCATCCCCAAATTCCCCTTCCATTGCTATACATGACGCTTTGTAATTTTGTTTTATCACTGCCTATACCCAAATTGTTTCCTGGAAAAAGTTCCTTTCCTACAAAGCCCCCTAGTTACAGCTGTTCGCAATGTTATTTTGTCACCCACTGTAGGAGGAATACACCAAGGGCCACTGGGATATTGCGAAGAGGTTGGACTTTGTTCAAGTGAGCTGGGTGTTCTTGAATTAGTGGTTTGAAGAAGTGATGGAAATTAGGTAGGTTAGAACTATGGGGCTAAGAGACTCCGAAAAAAAAATATTACAAAGAGAATTTATTTCTTATTTGCCTTTCGAATCCCCCAAATAGCATCACATTGAACCAATTCTCTTGTACATTTTTTGGGGAGTGCTGGGGATTGAACCCAGAGGCGTTTTACCTCTGAGCTATACCCCCAACCCTATTTTTTTTTTTTTTGGTATCTAAAAACAGGGTCTCACTAAGTTGCTGAGGCTGGCCTCAAATCTGCGATCCTCCTGTCTCAGCCTCCCAAGTACTAGGATTACAAGTGTGAGCCACCACACCCGGCTCTCTTGTACTTTCTATTGACACATTCTTACAAAAACTTAAGTATAATTATATTTCTTTCTTCATTTTTTTTTTTTTTTGGTATTGGGATTGATTCCAGGGACATTCTACCTCTAAGCTACACCCCATCCCTTTTCTTATTTTTTTTTTTTTGAAACAGGGTCTCACTAAGTTGTCGAAGGTCTTGCTAAATTGCTGAGGCTGGCCTCAAACCTGTGATCCTCCTGTCTCAGCCTCCCAAGTACTGAGACTATAGGTGTGCTCCATCATGCCTGGCTAAATATAATTCTATTTCTTTTCTTTGCCCCAGTTGCTGTATCTCACCCACCACAGTTCTTAAAATCCACATACCGCTGTGTAGGTGTATGAGCCAACATGGCTTGGATTGTGGTGGAGAAAAGTGCATTTTCTCCTTGCTAAAATCTCACTAAATCCAGTTCATAGAATAAGCAACTACAATGATCAACTTTTTGTTTGTTTGCCCCTGGTACATTTTAAGGCCTCAATTTTTTTGCTTGTCATTCATATTTAACATTATCACCATTTTCATATCAATGCTCCTTTCTGGTCCTCTTCTAATGGTTGCATAAAGAAGCCAGCACTTAAGCCAGGTGTGGTAATCCCGGCAGTTGGGAGGCTGAGATAGGAGGATCGAGGGTTCAGATTCGCGGCCAGCCTCAGCTACTTAGTGAGAACCTATTTCAAAATCAAGAATAAAAATTAGGGCTGGGGGTGTAGCTCGGAGGTAGAATGCCCCTGGGTTCAATCCCCAGTACCGCAAAAAAAAAAAAAAGAGGCCAGCTTTTTATTCCTCAAAACACATCTATCACCTATACTTAGAAGTTAAACATTGCCTTAAAGAAAAAACAAACATTGCCCAGCAGCCACCATGCTTGCCCCATGCATGTTGAAGGAAGGGGAGATTTTTCTAGAGACAGGTAACAGACTTGAGGCTAGTAGAGGAGAGCAGGCATTTCCTCATGACCTTCATGGCTACCCACCTGTCTTGTGCTTTTCCAGGTAAGAAGAGCAAGCTGGGCCTGGCTTCCAGGAACATGGCATGAAGACCAGGTCAGCCACTGCAGAAAATGGGAGAAGAAGGCAGAAGGAAGGGGAGGCACTTTTCTTATCTGGACCCCCCTGGGCTCCCTCCAGCACAGACCTCTGGGATATAAACTGGGAATCCCTGAAGCTTAGCCAAACCCACATGGTCTGGTTTAGAGCCTGCAGCTGAGGACAGGTCTGGGAGACCGCACAAATCAATGGGTTAATAAGGATTTCGAGGGCCTGGGTAGTGAGGGTTGCAGCAGCTGGGACCAGGAGAAAGAGAGCCATTATTTTTAATTTCAGCAAGTCCATGTGCTGATAAAGGTGTTGAATGAAATGCGAGGATGGCGGTGGCTGGGGGCTGGGAGGCGGTGAGAGAAGAGCCTGCCACTTTCTAAATGTTTGCCTGCATGATCTTTGAAATCAGAGTAGAGAATTCTTCAAGTTCGGCAATAGCAAACACTCCGCCATGCCCTTCGGTGCTTGCTGACTGCAGACAGCTTTTTTCCCCTTGAACAATAGGAGAGATGGGAAAGAAAAGGCAAGCTTTTGGCCTCGGGGTTTTCTTTTTTTTCTTTTTTTTTTTAAACCACAGCTCTTTCCGCTCCAACCTACATCTAAGAGGAAGGGAAACTATCTTTTGTTATCACTCAATCTCCCTTAAATTTAAGAACAGCTGGGGATATTTTTCATGATTCATTAAATTCACATCATTCCAAAGAAATCTTCCTGCCGATTTATCTTTGCCTCAGCAGTCGGGGCTCCGAGAGAGTGCAGTTTCCTGAATGCCGTCAACCTGGGTCTACTGTTTTGGGCTGAGTCTGTGATCTTTCATGCTGGAAAAGCTTTTTTTGAGGGTGAAAGAGAGCGGGGAAAGGAATCAGGGTATTGAAATGAATCTTTCCAGTCAATTTTTCCCTTTCTGGAGATAAAGAGAAAGTCATAAGGGCTGTCACAGCTCAAGACTAAACCCCAGCTAATGTCCTCAGCAGGGAAGAATAATTAGTAAATTCTCTAATTAGAGCCCTGTTTACATTTCTCTTTTCATAGAGGCTAATCCTTGTGTTTAAAGAAGATATTCTGCCTTGATTAAAACCATTGGTTTTAATCGGAGTCGTGGTAGAATCCATATGGTAAATGCAAGTGTGCTTGAGTTCCAGAAGTATTCATTCATGCAGTCATTCATTCATTCGTTGAAAATCAACAGTATGCCGAGTGCGTGCTGTACTAGATTATAATACAAATAAGGCATGATCTCTACCCCTGTGGGCTAGGACAAGCATGACAAGCAGGTTTCATCCTCCGTGCCAGCTGTCATCTCTTGAAGGTTGTTTCCTGGAGCATCCTAAGGCCATTTCCTGATTGAAGAGAAAAGAGGGCTTCCCTGAGTTATTGGTATCCATCACAGGTTGGATAGCAGAAGGGAGACTCTGGCAAGGTTATCTGTTGAGTACCCAGGAGTGTGGAGCACTGTGCCCACACTTTCAAATGCTTTCATGGTATCCTCACTCAGACATGGAAAGGAAAGGTAGTGTGATTAGATACACGGTTGGGGAAACCCTGGTCTTTCCCTCTCCAGGAACTTGTGGTTCTGTATCCCAGCAACACAAGGGCACAAGCTCAGCCAACATGCTCACCTGTAGATACTTGTACTCAAAAAGTCTTTCTTACAGTAGGGCGTGGTGGCAAACACCTATAATCCTAGTACTTAGGAGATAGAATGGTAGGTTCAAGGTCAGCCTCAGCAACTTAGCAAGACCCTGTTTCAAAATTTTAAAAATAAATAAATAAAAAGGGTTAGGAGTGTAGCTCAGAGGTAGAATACCCCTGGATTCAATCCCCAGTACAAAAATAAATAATTCTTTCTTACCGTAATTCACAAGCTCAGGCTCTGGAACCAACTTTCTGGGTTACATGCTAGCTCTGCCATTTGTAGCTGAGTAAAACTAGGCAAATTATTTAACTCCTCTGTGCCATAGTTTCCTCATCTGTAAAGTGGGGAGATGAGAACTGATTTATTGGATTGTTGGGAAAATTGAAAGAATTCCAATGGGGAAGGCATTAAAACAGTGCCTGGCTCCTAGTAGGTTCCATTGTGTGTGTGGTTCTCGCTGTTACTGCCATGGACCTAGCCTGGTCAGACACTTAGCTGAACACCTATACTCTCCTTCCCCTCTCTCCTTTTTGGTTTCTCCTTTCCGACAGAATTAAGTCTAAGTAGGAAAAAAATGTTTTAAAGGAACAAAATTTTTCATTCTCTGTTTGAGGTGAAAGAAAGCTCCACATCCTGAGAGATTCACTCTTCTATAAATATAAAGTGTAACCACATCTGCCTCTTCTGGAGTGAAGTACAGCAAGCTTGTATTTCAATAAGCTTTTGAGGCACTCGATAATGGTGATACATTAACTGATAAATAAGAAACCATGGGCACAGTCACTATTTCTGAATAAGCATAAAATAAAAAGCTTAAGGAATTCCGGCAAATTATTATTTCACTAACATTCGTGAGAGAATACCATTCTATCCCCTCCACATTCTGTGTGCCCTTTTTACCTGACGACCCATGAAGGCCACGTTTGTGACTTTCCTTCCCTGTAGTGGATACTGTAGGAATGTTCCAAAAAATTATCTCACTTTGCTTTTGCCCCCAAGGAGCCTGACTGAGGAGACTCCTAACACCCCCATCAGAAGAAGCAGGCCATTGCAAAGACTGGTAAGATAGGGCTCTGACTGCTGAAGAGACAGAGAGGGAAAAGGGGTCTAGATCAGGAAGTTCATGGAGACAGACAGTTGGGTTTGAAAGGATTGTTGGGTGGGGAAGTCGATGGAACTAAGGTCCAGTTCCAGGTAACCTACAAGAAACAGGTAAGCTACAAGAGAACAAGTACAGTAGGCCTCTGTATCCACCATTTCACCTTCAGCCATTTTACTTTCTGCCATTTTGTTTTCCAGTTTCACTTACCTATGGTCCAAAAATATTAAATGAAAAATACCAGAAATAAACAATTCATAAGTCTGAAATTGTGTGCCATTCTGAGTAGCATGATAAGTCTTATGATGCCCTATTCCCTCCTGCCCATTCCTTTGTTCAGCGTATCCATGCTGTATATGCTACCTGCCCGTTTTCCATTTAGGATCTATCTCAGTTATCAGATCAACTATTGCAGTTTCTCAGTGCTTATTTTCAAGTAACCCTTACGTAGTAGCCTATACTATACCACAATGCCTATGTCCTTCACCTCACTTCATCCTGTCACATAGGCATTGAACCAACTCATAGCATCACAAGAAGGGCGAGAATAATAAAATTCCTTGACTTTATTATTAATTATTGTTAATATCTCACTGTGCCTAATTTATAAATTAAACTTTACCATAGGTGTGCATGTTTAGGCAAAAACATAGTATATATAGGGTTTGGTACCATCCACGGTTTCGGGCATTCACTAGGGATCTTGGAATGAACCCCCATGGATAAGGGGAGACTACTGTGCTCTCAAATACTTTGTCTCATTTAGTTCCCATCAAACCACCTGGATTGATATTAACTTATTTTTATAGATGAGGAAATGGAGACTAAGGACCTTCGGGTTAAGGGTTCCTAAGACTTGAATCCAATTATGGCAGATGCCCAGAGCACTTTCTTTCCTCCAGTTCCTAGGAAGTATGAAAGGTGGAAACCTCAGAGTATAAGATCTCACAGATGAGAAGCTGTTGGCCCCAGGAAAAGCTCTAGGGGAGTAGACAGGGCAGGTGAAAGGAGAATCCCTTGGCGAGGCTTGAAAAGGAAGTGGTAGGTGGAAAATGCCCTGTGCAAGACGCAGAGGGCAAAGAGGGGGCAGATTATAGGGGGAAGTTTCCAGTTATTATTGTGTGTGTGAGTGAGTGTGTGTGTGTGTGTGTGTGTGTGTTTAATTTTTACTAGATCTTGTGAAGTGCCATAGGACTTAAACTTCCTTTAATTTCAAAATGAAAATTGCCATTTGGAACCATTTTACTTCTTATGTATACTGGTCTACAATGTGCAAATAATTCTCCATAATGAGGCCAAACTGCCATTGCCAAACAGGGAACTTCATTTCTACCTTCAGTTTCCATGATCTGCCCCACCTAACTTGATTGAAAGTTTCCCATTAGAAAGTTCAGGCTCCAGAGTACAGGTCAGAGGAAAAAGCCAGGCAAAGAAATACTCACTAACTGATGAACTGCACCCAGAGTCACTGAACTCAAGCGACTTGAGTGTTGAAGCCAAAATCCTCTTTCTAAAATATGTAGCTCTATGTGTCACCTGTCTGCTTAAAGTTTATTAATAGTTTCACATTTCTCAAGTTGAAGCTGTCCAAATCTCCTGACTATAGGATACAGTGATTTAGGACTCGGGCCTTGTAAAGAGACACATCTGCATTGGAATCTAAATTTTATAATTCACTAGCTATGTGACCTTGGGCAACTTTCATAGCCTAGGTTTTTTCCTCTGCAAAATGGGGTGAACAACTGGAACGACCCATTAAGTTCCTGTGAGGGTGAAATGCTATAATATATGCAAAGCCCTTAGTTCTGTGGTGCAGAAATATGGTCACTATGCTTATTTTTATGAGTTATGAGCCCCCATTGATAATTCTGTTAGTCAGTATTCATCACAATAACAAGTACAGGAGATAAATCAACTTATGAAGAGGAAAGGTTTATTTTGGTTCACAGTTTTGGAGGTGTCGGCCCATGACCAATTGGCCCCATTGCTTTGGGCCTGTGGTGGCAGAGTACCTAATTGAAGGAAGCACATGGTGGAGAAAGCCTGTTTACTTCATGGTGGCCAGTAAGTGAAGAAAGATGAGAAGAGACCAGGGTCCCACAGTCCTCTCAAGGGCACGCCCCCAATGACCTAACCTCCTCCCACGAGGCCACACCTCCTAAAGGTTCCACCACCTCCCAATAGCGCCACAGGCTGGGGACCAAGTCTTTGACACATGGCCTTTTGGGGACATTTAAGATCCAAACTAGCACACGCTTATAATCTCAGTACTTGGGAGGCTGAGACAGGAGGATCACAGATTAGAGGCCAGCCTTGGCAACTTAATGAGACCCTGTTTCAAAATAAAAAATAAAAAGTGCTAGGCGTATAGCTCAGAGATAGAACACCCCTGAGTTCAATCCCCAGTACCCCCACTAAAATCCAAACTAGAGCAGTGACCTTATCCACCTTTACCTCTTCAACATAATTTCTTAGCACACACCCCTCCGTGGCATTTCCTGCCACACTGGGTATCATTTCACTTCCTCTAAGGCACAGTTTTCTCTTTTATGCCCTGTGTCTTTACACATCTGTCCCCTCTGTAGAGGACATTCTAATTCCTCCCCTTGACATGCCTAGTTACTAAGCATCCTTCAACCTCAGCTTGGACATCCTAGCTCCCCTGACTTAGGCACCCAAGTTAGGTGCCCTCGTACATGCCACCGCCCCTCACTCTTTCCATGCCACTGCACCTGGTAGTTGCCTCAGTCTCTGCTCGAGTGTACGCACCATGAAGGCTGACTATGATCTTCCCAGAGGTTAGCCCAGTGCCTGGTACACACTGGGCATGTAAATTTACTGAAATATATATAAATGAGTGATAGTTCACAATAGCATTGTAGAATATGCCTGGCACCAAATCACTCTTCTAAGAACCCAAAGAAATAATGGGCATTTACTCAAGCCCCTCCTCCCTGGTTATCTATAGCCAGGGGGACATTAACTCTTTCAAGGGTCTCACAACTTGAACGCCTCTCTCTGAGTCCACTCATCCCTAGCAATGACCACAGTGAAGAGCAATGAACAATTTCTCTTAGGAGGCCACTTCCAGGACCAGCATATACCCTGGTTTTAAAAGTTATTATAAAGAATTTCAAGGGACTAGGAGTATAGCTCAGTGATAAAGCACATGCTCAGCATGCGCAAGGTCCTGGGTTCAATCCCCAGTGCATGTGCGCGCGTGTGCACACACACACACACACCCCTCCAAGACGGTGACAGTAGAGTATCAAACAAGGCACAGGGCCCTTCTAAGCATGGCACCCTGGGCTACTCCACAGGTCACATGTCCACAAAGTCACATGTTCTCCATGATCCTGTGCCCAGAAGGATCTGACTCTTTCCCACTAGGACGCTAGGCGCTTAAGGAGTTGTCTTCTCAGAAATCAAATGATTTCTAAAGATAACCCACTGGGGTTTACAAGCTTAAGACTAAGAAATGAATCACTAATGGTGGAATTTCTGGCCTCTGTGGCAGAGATCATTTTGACAGGGCTTAAAGGGTAGGCAAGAACCTGACAGTCCAATATTCACTAACTCCCCATCACATTAGTCTTTTATTTTAGTATTCATGAATGTATGTGTAGAATATATTTCCTGAATTGAGAAGATTTTTTTCCCTAACCTCATTCTCTCCATCAGTAGAACAGACATTCCAATATTAGTTTCGAGTCAAATACATGCTCTGAGAACTCATATTAGTAAAGAGATTAGAAATCTCCAGTCAAAACCACTTTTATGTACACAAGTGAAACGATGAACTCTAGAATTGCAGATGCTAGGTCTCGGTAAGAGATACTAGATAATAATAGAACACCTTGTGGGTTCAGGGTCCATCGCTCAGTGGTTGTCAATCCTGTCTCTCATTAGAATCACTTTGGGAAGCTTCTAAGCAGTGTTAGGCCTGGGACACCCCCAGCAACCGAATCAGAATTTCTACCAGTGTAGCAGGGGCATCAGTACTTTGTAAAACTCTCCAGGTGGGTCAGGTAGACTGCACGACTGAGAAGGGTTGCTGTAGTGAGACAGGTAAGTCGGCTGTAGGCACGGGCATCCCTGTAATGCAGAGAAGAGTAATGTGTGCTGAACCTCTATGGCATGGTGATGAAGATCACGTGCTGCTTAATAGCTTATTAATTTAAATCCACACACAAGGGATAGCCTGCTCACATCGACTGTCATTATTATATATTTGAAACCACTGAAATCCCTTTACAAAAGAAAGAGGGAAAGAGAGAGAAAGAGAGAGAGAGTCTAGCTTAAGCCTTAAAATCATCAATAAAATATACTATCAGTTTCATCCCATGCTACAAATCCTAATCTCCATCTAAAACTACCTGACCCTAAATATATCAGGAGCTCCTTCTAATCACAGGAGATGGATTCTGAATAGGACCGCTCTTCTCCCAACAGCTAAGCCCTCAAGTCACTGTTTTTACTCTAGTTGAAAAATTAATTCCTTTTCAGAAATAGTCTCATCTCCACCAAAAAGAAAATAAAAAGGCTGTTTTGATGTCGGGTGACAGGATTATAAAGTGACCCTCTGGGTCAGAAGGAGACTTTTCTTTTTCTCATCAAGGAAATCAATTTCTAAGTCCAAGTCTCTTAAAATAATATATTCTTGTGGTACGCATGCAGCTTTTTTTTTGATCTGCTATGAAAAGAATAAGAGGTAAAGAGGATCAGGGGTGGCGATGGAATATTATAATCTGCCACAGTCACACATCAGCCTTTTACTAAGTAATTCCAGATAAATTGAGGATTTACATATTTAAGATTAAACAGGAGAAAGAGTACCAATGCATAAATATAGGGATACAAAGATATAACAGAAGCAAGTTAACTCTTAAAACTTGAAGTTACTCGGTGCTTATTTTATGACTCCACTTTCAAGTTTAACGTTTATTAGTGACTAACCAAGATAATCTCTTTCAGATCAATTGAACTCACAACCTGCCCTTGGGGAATATTTTTTCCCCTGTCCTCAGAAAATCCCAATTACACTGACAAGCAACAGTTAAATGCATACAAAGACGCACAAATGCAGCAGATGGAAAACACGAGGAAGCAGCTGGAAGTGTGTTTCCCTCAGAACTGTTTTTAACAGCCTGTGCGCAAATAATGCCTCTCTAATACAGAGATAAAAATAAAACATAAATATTGAAGAGGTGACTGGTCACAGCGACAAGATGACTTGAGATGCTGTTGTCTTCCCTCCTTCTCTTACCCTTGGATCGTTCTAGATGTTCTCCTGCTTTGGGGCTTCCCTGACTTTCCTGGGCTCTCAACTACAGCTTGAACTTTTTCCTGGGGCTGTTTCCAAGAATCAAGTGCCTGAGTGGCTTCTGTCGAAAGCCACTGTTTCTCTAACTTCCCCAAGGCTCCAAATGCAACTTGGCAAGGCAGCGCCTTTCCTCATCCAGGTCCTTGATCCCAGAGTGCTGCGCGCTCTTCAGCCTATAGGTGCTCTTTGAACAACACGGTGATGGTGGGGTGCACATCTTGCATCTATAGGGAGACTCCTGACCCACCATTCATGGCAGAATGAAGTCTGGGCCCTTTCTCCAGTGATGATAATTAATGTGGTCTGTGTTCCCCTCCGCTGTACCTGCTTCACCTTCTACACATTTACCCTTCGAGCATTTCCTGACCTCTCACCAAGCCCAAACCTCCCTGCCAGGTGCTAAGAATGAGAGGAGCATGGTGGAGTGGGGGTGGGCACAGGCTTGGGGGCAAATGACAGGACTTCTGGAGTATTGTCAATGCTTTACTTCTTGACCTGGTGCTGGTTACTTGCTGGTCTTTGTAATAATTTATTAAGCAATATGTTTGGGTTGTGTGTGCTTTAACAATCATGTGCTACTTTACAGAATAAAAAATGGGAAATAAGGAAAGGAAGGGAGGAGAGGAGGAAAAAGAAAGACAGATATGCAAAGCCCAGTCAAGGAATTCCCAATTTCATAGAGAAGATAATATCAAAAGTTACCTTGAATATAATGTGAGATGTGTGATTGGTGCCATAATATAACATAAATCACTATAGGAGTCTAAAAATGCACCGGGACAGATTGAAAATCCCTTTCCCCTGAGAAAGGATAAATACTGGTTTTTGGGTTTTTTTTTTTTTTTTGGTATCTACAGGTAAGTTTAAGAAAAGGTGGATGGATTGACCAGGAACATGCAACCTTTTTTTTTTTTTTTTTTTTTGCGGTACTGGGGATTGAACCCAGGAGCATTCTACTTCTGGGCTACTATTTTTTATTTATTTTGAAACAGGGTCTCACTAAGTTGTGCAGGGCCTCACTAAGTAGCTGAGGCTGGCCGCGAACCTGTGATCCTCCAGTCTCAGCCTTCCAAGTACTGGGATTCAAGCGTGTGCCATCACGACCGGCTACAACTTTTTTTTTCTTCAGTCCACCTACCTATTCTTAAACCCACCCGTGAAATTCAGAGGTCTGCTACCAGTGGGCCAGATTAATTCTAAGGATCATTCTAGAACAACAGGGTTTTTTTGTTTTGTGGGTTTTTTGTTGTTTGGTTTGTTGGTTTGTTTGTTTTGTGGTACTGGGATTGATTTTAGGGGCATTCTACCTCTGAGCTACACCCTAGCCTTTAAAAAAAAAAATAGGGTCTCACTAGCTTGCTGAGGCTACCCTCGAACCTGCAATCCTCCTGTCTCAGCCTCTCAAACCAGGATTACAATCATGCACCACCACGCCCAGTCAGCAGTTTTTTAAGTCATTAGTGAGTGTTTATTCCTGTTGTCACATGTTGTACAACAACATCCAGTGAGGTACCTATTACTGAGATAGTCCATGTGCATTCATTCATTCATTCATTCGCCCCACCAATACAAGTGCCCAGTGTGTGCTGAGAGCTAATTCCTGCCTTCAGGGAGCTCACCGTTCAGACAGGGTAGCATTGTATGCAAACATATACAAAAACTATCTGTGCATTCTGGGGTGTGTGTGTATGTGGGTGTGTGTATGTATGTGTATGTGTGCCTCAAATGAATGTCAGACAACCATGTGAGTCCCGTATTTATTTAGGTATATATTTCCTTTTATTCTACTCCCATCCCCATCTTCTCCGTAAGGCAACTTTCTTAAAGTCTATCTTTTCATTTGAATGTGTTCTTATGAAATATATGTTTCTGGTGTGTATTAATATGTTTTTAATTTTGCAAATCATATTGCTACATATCATATCCTGTTTTCTACTTTTTCCCCATTTCACACCCATCTATGTTCCTGACATGTATCTAATTTTAATAGAATTGATTTCATCTTCTCTTTTTCTTTTTCCTTTTTTTTTTTTGTGGTACTGGAGATTGAACCCAGGGGCATTCTACCTCCGAGCTACACCCCCAGCCCTATTTTTTATTCTTTTTTTGAAACAGGGTCTCACTAAGTTGCGGAGGTCCTCACTAAGTAGCTGAGGCTGGCCGCGAACCCGGATCCTCCTGTGACATAAGGTACAGATTCAGTTTTCTTTTCCATCAGTGGTCCTGTGATCCTGATATTGTCTACACACAGCCCAGGCTCCCTCGTTTGCTTTGAAGTGCCTCTTTTATTAGACAACAAGGGCCCATGCATGCACCTGTGTGTTTCCAAGGTAGGTATTTTTAGAGTGACTCTTCCAAGGTCACCAGCCAGTAGGCAGCTTAACTGAGATTACATGCTCTCCAGCCCAGTTGATCACATTGCTCCCCTAAATTAATAAAATGCACTCTGAAGTCGCAGGATGTTGAGCTGGACAAGGAACCTAGGGGTTATGAAAGCCAACCCTTTCATTTTATATTCAACACAAAAGGCCAGTGACTTGCCAGAGCAAGAGAGACTGAGCTCAAGTGCATTTCAGGTCTGCTGACTTCCAGGCTCCTGCTCCTTCTGCTGCACCATAGAGCTCTCTAAATATAGCCTGAGGGCTTACCCCACTACATGGCACACCAGCAATGGCACGGACATTTGGTGTTCACATTTAAAACATGTTTGACTGAATCTTTTAAGTACTGTTCTCCAAGAAGAGAAGAGCAGAGAAACAGAGAGGAAGGAAAAGAAAGAGGAAAGGGGATTCCTCTGCATGGTCTATAGTGGGTGCCACAAGGCCACTGTGTACCTCTTTGCTTTTACTTTATGGTCACATTAACCAAATTTGGTTACCTGATTCCTAAACAGACAGTAGATTATGAACAATAAATTAGAGGGAAGGAGAGGGGGTTACTAAAGACACCCAAATGGAAAAGAATTAGAAAGATTATAAAAGGCAAGAATGAAATTCAAAAAGCACAACAGTGTATGAACTAATAGTCTTCCAAAGCTCAGTGGGAACAGAAGTGAACTCGGCAGCACAGCCGGATAACCAGCATTCAAAACAATACCGAATTCCCAAGAACAGATAAGATCATGTTCATTTGATTCTGTTCTGAATGCAGAAAAGTGTGTAATGTGTATTATTAATGTTCTTATCCAAAATGCCTAAATTAATCATCAAAATTGGGAGCCAACTGAGAGGGCCTAGATGCAATGGTACCCTGGTAGCAACAAGAACACCCATGGTCCTGATCTTGGTCTCAAACACCACTCTCCAATAAAAGGAGCCAGGACTCCCTGGAGAAATGGCTGGTTGTAAGATACTTATAAGATGAGCTGGAAGCAACTTGTAGTGCCAGAGAGTAAGAAGTAGATCCAAACAACAACAGCAACAAAATGCACACACAATGAGGCAGGACTACACCAAAGGAACACGGAAACCAGCAAAAAAAGCTCCCAACGTCCAAAGCTGGAACAACTTGAGCCACAAAATAAAGTAGTACTGAATTATGACCCGATGTAGAAAATACACATCTACTATTCATACTGATATAAATAAATGTTTGAATAAATAAATGTGGGAGAAGAGACATATCTCCCATATGGAAGAATTCTAAATAATGTATGTAGATATACAATCCTCAAAGAGGGGGAACAAAACTCTCCACTCCTTCAGTATGATACTCTTCCTTTCAAAAAGTATACAAAGAAGGGGGAAAAGAGTAACTTTACAGTGGAGAAAATGGACAAGCACTACCTCAGGAAGGAGATGAAGGTCACCATCAACAGTGAGTCTAGCCGGGCGTGGTGGCGCACGCTTGTAATCCCAGTACTTTGGGAGGCGGAGACCAGAGGATCCGGGTTCACGGCCAGCCTCAGCTCTCTCT
>PVJS01038232.1:0-19517 GCA_004027185.1 Glis glis
CGGCGCCGGCCGCAGCCCGCGTGCGCGCGCGAGCTCGCTGCTCAGCCGCGATTGCTCAGCAGCGCGTCCACGCCCCGAAAGCCAGACGCTTAACCAATCATTGCAGCGGCGTGGGGCATCACGGGAACTCCAGGGCTATAAAAGACCCGGTTGCTATTTTATACTCTTGGAGTCACTCATCCTTCAAGTAGGCAGGGTGGGGCAGGGTGCGCGTGCGCGGTTTTCATTCCCCTCCCTAAACTGCCAACTCTTCGCGCAAGCGAGTTAGCCCCCCCCCCGCGCCTGTTATTACGCGTGCGCCCTGATGGGTCTGAACCCGGAAGATCGTACGCCTGCGCAGTGTGGTCTACAGTGACAGTACCGGGGGTAGGGCGCGGGCCAGTCATGGCGGAGTCTTGGTCTGGTCAGTCTTTGCATGCCTTGCCCGCCACAGTGCTGGGTGCGCTGGGCGCCCTGGGCAGCGAGTTCCTGCGAGAGTGGGAGGCGCAGGACATGCGTGTGACCCTCTTCAAGCTGCTGCTACTATGGCTGGTGTTAAGTCTCCTGGGCATCCAGCTGGCCTGGGGTTTCTACGGCAACACCGTGACCAGGTTGTATCACCGCCCAGGTGAGGCTCCCTGTGAACCTCGGTGGTTGGCCATCCCCACCACCACCACCAGATGGTACCATCGGGCTCCCCAAAATGCCCCTAGACTACCATTGGTCCCCTAAGAGCCTCATCAGAATTTAATGTTGTACCTTGATCTATGCTAGAATCCCCACCAATTCACCCATCACATGGTAACTTTCTCAGAATCCTCACAATACAATACCATTAGTTCCTTAGGACCCCCATCAAAAATAAGGACCTCCACCAAAAATAAGAGTGGCCCCCATCCTGATCTGGGCTGATACCTGCTCAGAACCCCATTCCCAGTCTACTGCAGCTCTGGATGTGTTCCTGCCTCCAGGTTTGAGCGGCCAGAATGGATCCACACCCGATGGCTCCACGCATTTCCCTTCGTGGTAAGTCTGTCCCTAACCCATCCCCATGCTTTGTAAGCAAGAGGACACTCCTGCTGGCGTCATGGTGCATGCCTGTAACCCCAGTACTTGGGAGGCTGAGACAGAAGGATCACAGGTTAGAGACCAGCTCAGCAACTTAGCGAGACTCTTAGCAACCTAGTGATACCCTCTTTCAAAACAAAAAATAAAAAAGGGCTGGGGATGTAGCTTGGAGGTAGAACACCCCGAGTACAATCTCCAGTGCCACACACAAAAAAAGAGGAGGGAAATTCTCAGGGTACAAGTCCAGCAGCCTAGTGGCCTTTGCAGCAACCTCTGCATGTGGAGCTCAAGCTTCGAGTTGGCGTGACACCAGTGTCTGGAGAATCATCATCAACACACTGTTCAGCAACCTGTGGGCTGGGTAGCCATAATGTCATAATTTCAGACAGATAAAGTGGCAGGTCTGTAAGGGAGCAAGTCCCTCAGCCTCTGTTGTAGGCAAGTGCTCTATCCCAGCCCTGAGAGCCTCTATTCTTAGCACACTTCTGATCTCACTGGAATCAGCCTCCTCATCTGGTAAAACAAGAACTCACTAATCAGGGCATTCAAGCACCTTTTTTTTTTGTGTGTGGTCCTGGGGATTGAACCCAGGGGCATTCTACCTCTGAGCTACACCCCCAGCCCTATTTTTTATTATTTATTTGGAAACAGGGTCTCACTACGTTGCGGCAGGCTTCACTAAATAGCTGAGGCTGGCCATGAACCTGGATCCTCCTGTCTCAGACTCCCAAGTACTGGGATTACAAGCGTGAGCCACTATACCCTGCTCAAGGCAGCTACCACACATCAGAGGCCACACTAGGCCCAGAGAACAAGGACAACCCAGGCCCTACTCACAGGGGAAGCAAGAGATTTCCTTTTTTTTTAATTTTTGGTACTGGAGATTGAACCCAGGGGCATTCTACCTCCGAGCTAAACCCCCAGCCCTATTTTATTTTTATTTTGAAACAGGGTCTTGCTAGGATGATGAGAGTCTCACTACTTGCTGAGGCTGTCCTCGAACCTGTGATCCTCCTGTTTCAGTCTCCCAAGTACTGGGATTACAGGCATGCGCCACCAAGCCCGGCTGAAGCAAGAGATTTCTAAGGGGAGGCAGCAGTACAGGAGCAAGGGTGGTCAGGGAAGGCTTCTCTCAGGATACCCAAGTTGGGGTCAAAGGCCGGGGGTGGTGTAGTGTGCCGGGCTTGGGTAGTGGACAGAACAAGGCCTGCAGGCAAGGACAAGGGTGACAGAATGGGCAAGGCTGTGATGGTGGAGTTTGAATATGAAGGCACAGAGGAGTCAGGGAGCCATTGGTGGACTGACTGGGCAAGGCTATGGCCTGATCTCATTTGCCGTTATTACTGCAAGGAGATAAAGGGGTCCGAAAGTGAAGGCAAGCAGCCATTTGGGAAGGCTGCCGCTGTCCAGATTTGTCTTAGGCAAATGGGATGGGAGCTCCATAAGGTGAGGAGCCATGAATAACAGGTCTGCGGTGGGGGGGGGGCTGTTAGTGGGTCCAGGGTGGGCAGGGGGAGATCAGCAAAGAGATCTAGATTGTAGTGTAGCATTACTGAGCCCAGCTCAGCCCCCAAGAAGGAGCTAAGGAGAACCAATCTCAGGGACTACTCTGCTGCCCATGAAATAACCCCTCTCTCTCCTCTCCATCACTTTCAGGGACATGGCAGCAAACGAACCTCTCAAAACCCACAGAGAATAAGGAAAGGCAGCAGCAGAAGGGTCTCCAGAGGCATCACTGGGTCTTCTGGCTCCTGCTGCTGCCCAGACCCCAGAGATGACTGCAGGGGCTCCAGGTTGGGCAGGGAGTGCCACAGGGCTGGACCTCCATTGCCTTCAGACTTGCCTCAACAGCCCCAGGAACTGCACGAGGGAAGACTTTGCCTCTGCCCCGATCTGGGTGCCTTAAGGAGATAAGGCGTGTTCCTCCTTGCTCAGGGGTCAGAGCTCAGGAGAAGCCTTTGGGTGAGGGAGGCTAATGGTCCCTTTTCTTATCCCCCTGGGATGTGACCCATAATGGCTTAACATTCTGAGAGGAAGTCTGAGGTGGACAGTTCTGTGATTAGTAAGAGAAGTCTGTTCTCCCCTAAGCCCTTTATTTGTTTACTTTTGCTTTGTTGGCAGAATACCAGGTAATCCTGGCCGGGTCAGGCCTTCTACTCCTCCATTCCTTAGCTGGCCATTTAAGTTGAGGTCCTGCTGGCACCATCCAGACATAGGCACCTCCCTGGCCCAACCAGAGCTTTCCAGGTATGAGCCAGGCAAAAGAAATCATTTCCCAGCTGTCCTCATATTTCTCTATCCTTGGGGGAAAGCTGGGCAGCTGAAAGACAGAGCCCACTAGTTGAGCCCCCTGGGGTAGCCTCCCATCCCCTCTGCTTCAATGCCTGTGGGATCTTAGTACCTCCTAGGGAGGGTCTAAGCACTTAGTGCAGAGTGACTCCATCATGCCCTGCAGTCTCATGATTTCCCATCTTGACCTGGAACAAACAGGGCCTCATCCTAAGAGCCCACTAGCACCATCTCAGCTCCTAGGAACCCTCAGTGTGGAAGAGTCACAGGCCAGAAAGCACTGGCCCTTCACAGAGGGAGGTGGCAATGCCCCCACAGAAACACAGCTTCCTAAAAGAACTGCGGTTCCTGATAGCATTGTGGCCCTGGACCTGCCTCCTTCCCCAAGGGCTGTACTTCTGCCTGTCTCTGCTGGGCCACCAGCTACCTCAGTGTCCCACTACCTGCTTCCTCTCTGTTAGATGTCACATACCCATCTGGCAGTCTTTACCTAGGCAGACTTTGTGGTAGAGGTACACTGGAAGTGACAGTCCTGAGCTCGCACATGTACCACTCCAGAGGTGCCATCTGACCGGCGGGATGACAGTTCTCCCAACTCCAGGCCACCCACTGACACCACCAGGGTCTTACATTTCACCCCAGGCTGTGAAGACGTGGCTTATTAAACACAGAAGTGCATCGGCTTTGTGGTTATTCAAATGGGGCAAGTGTGTGTGCACGGGGCAGCTGGTGAGGGAATGTCGAGGAAACCCTGCCTGTCAGGACCCAGAAGGCAACAATTTCCAGAAGTGGAGAGTAGCCGGGCACGGTGGCACATGCCTGTAATCCCAGTACTTGGGAGGCTGAGACAGGAGGATTGCATGTTTGAGAACAGCCTCAGCAACTTAGTGAGGCCCTCCGCGACTTAATGAAGCCCTGTTTCTTTTTTTGTGTATTGTGTGGTACTGGGGATGGGGCAGTCTATCTCCAAGCTACACTCCCAGCCCTATTTTATTTTTATTTTGAAACAGGATCTCACTACTTGCTGAGGCTGTTCTCGAACCTGCAATCCTCCTGTCTCAGCCTCCGAAGTACTGGGATTACAAGCGTTTACCACCACACCCGGCTGAGACTCTTTTTTTTTTTTTTTTTTTTGCGGTACTGGGGATTGAACCCAGGGGCATTTTACCTCCAAGCTACACCCCAGCCCTATTTTTTATTCTTTTATTTTGAAACAGGGTCTCGCTTAGTTGCGGAGGGCCTCACTAGGTAGCTGAGGCTAGCCGTGAACCCAGATCCTCTGGTCTCAGCCTCCCAAGTACAGGGATTACAAGCATGTGCCACCACGCCCGGCTTCTTTGAGACTCCGTTTTAAAATAAAAAAAAAAAAAATAGGAGCCGGGCGTGGTGGCGCTTGTAATCCCAGTACTTTGGGAGGTGGAGACCGGAGGATCCGGGTTCACGGCCAACCTCAGCATGCACGCGCGCGATGGATCTATTTCTCTCTCTCTCCTCTCTCTCTCCTCTCCCCCCCGCCCCGTCTCTACCTAGTGAGGCCCTCCGCAACTTCGTGAGACCCAGTTTCAAAAATAAAGCATAAAAAAATAGGGCCGGGGGTGTAGCACGGAGGTAGAACGCCCCTGCGTTCAATCCCCGGTACTGCAAAAAAAAAAAAAAAAAAAACAGGGCTAGGGGTGTAGCTCAGAGGTAGAATGTCCCTAGGTTCAATCCCCAGTACCACCAAAAAAAAAAAAAAAAAGGCAGGCAGGCGTTGGGTTGACACCCCAAAAAGCACTAGAAACTAGAAACCATGGCAAGTAAGCAGGAAGGGGGCACATTTAATTTCTTTTAAGAGTCAGTAGT
This sequence comes from Glis glis, assembly GCA_004027185.1. Lineage (NCBI taxonomy): Eukaryota > Metazoa > Chordata > Mammalia > Rodentia > Gliridae > Glis > Glis glis. Next base: position 5,179 of record PVJS01038232.1, read on the forward strand.
CTAGTCACAGGCCCCAGGGGTGAAGGTCAGCCCAGGTGGTGAGCCTGCCGTGGTCTGCTTCTGGAAGCAGGCTGATCCAACTGGGGTTGGAAGAGCTGAGCCAGTGCTCTGTGAGTCAGGAATCTCCCCTGCCCCGGGGAGAGGCAGCAGCTTCACGGAAAGCAAAGTGGAGGAGGTCGCCCACGCCCACACTACCCGCAGAAGCGGCCCTCTGAAAGGTGAGCGACCAGTGAGGTCGGCTGGGCGGATGTCATCCTCCAGCAGAGGTGAGCCTTTGCTCCACAGCCAGCACCTGGCAGAGTGGCCACAGTGGGATCATGGACTACAAAGGACATTGGGTGAGCTGGTCTGTCCCCTGGGAATGGGGTCCTGAAGCCAGAGTGGCATGTGTTGGGGGTGGGGATAGATGGGATAAGCCCCCCTCAACCAGACTACAGCCAAGCACCACTCAGCCGCCTGCCCCCAGTGAATCCTGCCTCACCCTAAGCGCTGTGCAGTTCCCTCCCAGGCAAGGCTCCTGGAGGGAGGGCCCTGCCCTGGGACTGCTTCACTTGAGAGTGTAGTAGTGTGTGGGCACAAAGGGCATTTTGCTGACGACAGCCATCTGCTGCTTCCGCCGCACCTCCACCAGCAGCTGTGTTCCTGGCTGACTGTACTCACAAGGCACATATCCCATTGCTACATTCTTCTTCAGGCAGGGCGAGGGGCAGCCACTGGTCACAGTACCTGTGCAAGCATAGGCCATGTGCCACCAGTACCACCCTGCCAGCCCAATATTACCACCCTTCTGGGGAAGGGACAAGGGCTCCCTGGCTTCCTGAACCACCTACCTATAATGGTGCCTTCCATGCTCAGGATGGAACTGTGTGCCCGCATCGGGGCCCCCTCACATGTCAACCCCACACGCCTCCGCTGCACCCCGCCCTTCAGCTGGGGAACAATGACATCAGCTCCTGGGAAGTCCATGGCAGCTCGGCGGCGCTTCCCTGGAACACAACACACCAGATCGAAGCCACGACCCACAGAAGCCCTGGCCATAGGACAGCCTAGCTACATGGACCCCAAGTGACATCCATCAAGCATCAGGGCCTCCTCATTTGGACTCTCCTACACTCTGTTGCTCCCCTGGACAGCCAACCACCTACCCACTGGAAGCCACCTTGAGTGTCCTCGGTTTTGATGGTCAAAGCCACAGTAGCACTTGCTCCAGCCTAGACAATCCCAAGGCCGGCTGGCCTCATTAAAGGTCACCCCAACCTCCAGGACTCCTTGAGTGCTAGCCCAGCTCACCCAGTGTCCAACCAAGGCTGCCCTCTACAGGTGTGGTACTTTCATCAATGTCGTTCCCATACAGGCAGAGGCCTGCCTCCAGGCGCAGGCTGTCCCGGGCCGCCAGCCCTGCCAGCTTCACCTCTGGGTTTTTCAGCAGAGCCGTTGCCAGATGGACTGCCCCAGCTGCTGGCACTGAGATCTGCAGGGGATGTCAGAGAGCAGGTGGGCAGGCGCCCCCCAAGTTTCGTGCCCCGCACTGTCCTTCACTCTTCTTGACATACCTCCACGCCGTCCTCTCCTGTGTAGCCACAGCGGGTCACACGACAGCCAGATACACCAAACACCTCCATCGTAGCACTGGTCATGAAGGGCAGTTTCCTCAGGTCATCTGCCACACCAGCCTGCAGCACCTGGGCTGTAGTGGGGCCTGGGCCCAGGGAACCAGTGACCAAGTGTCCTGGTTCCAGCACCCCTCAAAGCTGACCATAGCCCTTACTCAGGGACCAGAACAAGTCCTGAGCCAGCCTTACTCTGCAAGTGGGAAAAGATGTCTTTGCCCCTAGCCCATGGAGCCCTGTGATGGGAGGGGAGGATACTTAACTTAGAATTATGGCACACAAGCCAGGCACAGTAGCACACATTTATAGTCCCAGTACTTGGGAGGCTGTGGCAGGAGGATTGCAAGTTCGAGGCCAGCCTTGGCAACTTAGCAAGCCTCTATCTCAAAATAAAAAATAAAAGCAGCTAGGGGGCCAGGCGTGGTGGCGCACGCTTGTAATCCTAGTACTTGGGAGGCGGAGACCGGAGGATCTGGGTTCACAGCCAGCCTCAGCTACTTAGGCCCTCCGCAACTTCGTGAGACCCGGTTTCAAAATAAAGTATCAAAAATAGGGCCGGGGATGTAGCTCAGAGGTAGAATGCCCCTGGTTCAATCCCCTGTAGCGCAAAAAAAAAGGGGGGGGGGGCTAGGGGTATAGCTCAGTGGAGGAGCACCCCTGGGTTCAATCCAGCAGCAAAAAAAAAAAAAAAGAATTATAGCACATGGATATGATACCATTTACACCTTTGTCTTAGAATGGCCTCTATATAAGCAGTAGACAAAGCCAAGAAGGCAAAGAATGGCTCCAACCCCAGCCTAGCCCCCTCACCTTGCAGGGCTAGCAGAGCATTATTCAGAACCTCCAGGCCTACGTCGCTGCCCCTGCTCTGAAGTTCCCTGACCTTGTCCTAAAAGGAAAGACAGAAACATGTCAGCATCCGTTGGGGGCCACTTACTGAGCACTGGCCAGGCGCACAGCGGGATACTGCAGAGTGGGTCAACGAGAGAGTGGACCGCTTCCCCTTGGGTAGGGATGACCTCTGCCCAGGTCCCTTACCTCTCAAACTGTCACCAGAAGATGCTCCCTTAGGGGCCAGGGTCAGCGTTACCTCCCCACCTCTCCTAGTCCCCCCACCCCGACCCTGGCATGCTCCGGGGAGGGCCTGCTCCTTAGCCTCACAGCTGTTCACCCACTCAGCCGTTTTCTGAGTCCCTTCTCTGTGTCCTGGACAACAAGGACACTGCTTTATGAACAAGGAAGACAAAGAAGGGATTACCTGCATGAGGGCCAAGTCCTTGTCCCAGCAGCCAGCATTGGACACCACATACAGGTGCCCCTCAGAAGTATTGGTCACAATCAAGTCGTCTAAGATGCCACCAGCCTCATTGGTAAACAGCGACAGTGTCCCCTAGCATCAAAATGGAGCATCTTTGCCGCAAGGTCCTTGGCCAAGGCCAAGGGTGAACCAGACACACCAAATGCATAAACCCTCTCAGCTACCACAAACTCATGAACCCTCATGCACAGGGTTTAGGGTGTGCAAAGCACAAGGCTGGGCTCAGTCTGCAGTCTTTGATCCTCAGGAACCAAGTTTTTACCTCCTTCCCACCTTGGGGGCCTTCCTAATCTAGTGGGACCTCTGCATCCCTCCCTACTCTGTACTAAGGGTTCCATCTCATGCTCAATCTTTGACATCTAAGACCCACAACTTCATCCCTGATGAAGCGTCAGAATACGGTGCGGCTGGCCTTTGCTTCCCACCGAATAAAGAGCCTGAGACTGTGAGGGCACGTGGATCACTTGGAGATATTGTTACAAATAAAGGTTCACAGTGGCATGATGGTGCACGCCTGTAATCCCAGTACTTGTGAGGCTAAGACAGAAGGATTGTGGGTTCAAAGCCAGCCTCAGCAACTTAGTGAAGCCCTCTGCAACTTAGTAAGACCCTGTTTCAAAATAAAGAATAAAAAGGGCTGGGGGTGTAGCTCAGAGGTAGAATGCCCCTGGGTTTAATCCCCAGTAGCACAAAAAATAAATGAGAGCTGGGCGTGGTGGCACACGCTTGTAATCCCAGTACTTGGGAGGCTGAGACAGGAGGAGGATCTGGGTTCGCAGCCGGCCTCAGCTACTTAGTGAGGCCCTCCGCAACTTAGTGAGACCCTGTTTCAAAATAAAGAATAAAAAATAGGGCTGGGTGTAGCCTGGAGGTAGAATGCCCCTAGGTTCAATCCCTGGTACCACAAATAAATAATAAAAAATAGGGTTGGGGGTGTAGCTCAGAAGTAGAATGCCCCTGGGTTCAATCCCTGGTACCACAAAAAATAAATAAATAAATCTAAAATAAAAATAAAATAGGGCGTTCAGAGGTAGACCGCCCCCAAGTTCAATCCCCAGTAGAAAGAAAAGAAAAGAAAGAAAGAAAGGAGAAAGGAGCCGGGCGTGGTGGCGCATGCTTGTAATCCCAGTACTTTGGGAGGCGGAGACCGGAGGATCCGGGTTCGCGGCCAGCCTCAGCTCTCTCTCTCTCTCTCTCTCCCCCTGTCTCTGTCTCTCTCTCTCTCTACTTAGTGAGGCCCTCCACAACTTCGTGAGACCCGGTTTCAAAGTAAAGTATAAAAAATAGGGCCGGGGGCGTAGCGCGGAGGTAGAACGCCCCTGCGTTCAATCCCCAGTACCGCAAAAAAAAAAAAAAAAAAAAGAAATGAGAAAGGAAGGTTCTCATTGAGCAGGTCTGGAGCAGCATGTGAGAGCATCTCTAACAAGCTCCTAGAGGGCAGTGAACCTGCTGGTTTAGGGACCACACTGTTTTTGTGGCACTGGAGATTGAACCCAGGGACATTCCGCCTCTGAAATACATCCCCAGTCCTTTTTTTTTTTTTTTTTAGTACTGGGGATTGAACCCAGGGGCATTCTACCTCTGAGCTACACCCCCAGCCCTATTTTTTATTCTTTATTTTGAAACAGGGTCTCACTAAGTTGTGGAGGGCCTCACTAAGTAGCTGAGGCTGGCCGCGAACCCAGATCCTCTAGTTCAGCTTCCCAAGTACTGGGATTACAAGTGTGCGCCACCACGCCCGGCTATATGTGTGTGTGTGGTACTAGGGATGGAACCTGGGGTATTCTACCTCTGAGCTACACCCCCAGCCCTATTTTTTAATTTTTGAAACGGGCTCACTAAGTTGCTGAGGCTGGCTTTGAACCTGCGATCCTCCTATCTCAGCCTTCCAAGTATACTGGGATTACAGGTATGCGCCACCATGCTCGGCTTCCCAGCCCTTTTTAATTTTGAAACAGGGTTGCTGAGACTGGCCTCAAAGCTGCAATCCTCCTGCCTCAGCCTCCCAAATACTGGGATTACAGATGTGCACCACCATGCCCCCCCCCCCGGCTAGGGACCACACTTTGAATGGGGCAGGCAGCATGAAAGGTCAGAGAACTACACATAAACATTGACTTCTGGCCTCCCAGCCTGATGTGGTGAGGCTAGGATAGCCGCTCCCTGCAGCTGGCTGGGTGTCTAAGAATGACCCAAGGACCCAAGGACTCAACAGCTGAGAAGCTATTTCTGACCTATCTCTGTGACCCCAAATTAGCTGGGCATCATGGTGCATGCCTGTAATCCCTGTACTTGGGGAGGCTGAGACAGGAGGATCACAGGTTCGCGGCCACCCTCAGCAACTTAGCAAGACCCTGTTTCTTTTTTTTTGGGGGGGGGGTACTGGGGATTGAACGCAGGGGCGTGCTACCTCCACGCTACACCCCCGGCCCTATTTTTTATACTTTATTTTGAAACCGGGCCTCACGAAGTTGCAGAGGGCCTCACTAAGGAGACAGAGAGAGAGAGACAGGGAGAGAGAGAGCAAGAGAGCTGAGGCTGGCCACGAACCCGGATCCTCTGGTCTCCGCCTCCCAAAGTACTGGGATTACAAGCGTGCACCACCATGCCCGACTCAAGACCCTGTTTCAAAATAAAAATTAAAAGCCAGGCGTGGTGGTGCATGCTTGTAATCCCAGTATTTGGGAGGCGGAGACCGAAGGATCCGGGTTTGCCGGCCAGCCTCAGCTACTTAGTGAGGCCCTCCGCAACTTAGTGAGACCCGGTTTCAAAATAAAATATAAAAAATAGGGCCGGGGGTGTAGCTCAGAGGTAGAACGCCCCTGGGTCCAATCCCCGGTACCGCAAAAATAAATAAATAAATATTAAAAAGGGTTGGGGGTGTAGCTCAGAGGTAGAATGCCCCTGGGTTCAATCCCTGGAATTGGGGAAGGGACTTAGGCTGCTTGCTGGCTCATGACTAACAGCACTCATTGAGCAGAAATAAAAGGGCCCACCTGGTTTGGCTTTAGCTCTGCAATGTCTCCAACCACTAGACTCTCCATCAGCTTCACTCGGTCGCAACCAAATATCTTGGTCTGGGAAAAGGATTGAAAATCAGGCCGCTGCCTCAGCTGCGATCTGAATGGCCACTAGGCAAGGAAACTTCCTCCCTGCCATTCACAGAGCAGTCCGGCCCAGAAGTGACTGGCCAGTCTAGGTTCTGAAGGTGGCAGAGGCCCCCACATCTCCCAGCCCGGGGTGTGGCTGGGGGAGGTCTGAAATCTCAAGAGAACCTAGCACTTTATTGAAATACCCTTCTCTGCCAACCAATACTCAGCACGGTGGGTAAGAGCAGATATCAGCTCTGGAAGACCCAGATTCGAGATGACCAGGAGATCCACTGCAATCTGCTTCTGAATCCAGCTCCCAGCAACCAAATGCGGGGAGTGCAGCTCTGTGAATAAGACCGGTCCAGTGGGGGCACACTCCCCTGGCTCACCTGCAGCATGTGTGACACGTCAAAGAGCGAGCAGTGCCGCCGGGTGTGCAGGTGTGAGGCCACGTGACTATCCCGGTACTGCACGGGCAGACTCCAGCCCGCAAACGCCACCATTTTCCCGCCATGGGCCAGGTGGAAATCATACAGTGGAGTCCTGCGAAGCGCGTCCTGTGGGCAGCGGGGCTTAGTGCTGCCAGGGCCCCAGTCCCCCAGCTGCCCCCTCCCCACCCTCCCAGACCAGTAGTAAACCTCCAACACCCTTCATCCGACCTGTGCGCAACTGAGTGGGCGACCTGGGGCCGAGGGGAGAGCCTGCAGTCGAAAGCCCAGAGAGGCCACCTTGCTCACAGCCCGCTGCATCGTTTCCCGCAACTGGTACTGGGGTAGATGGCGCCCAGAGGCCGCCACTCTGCCAGGCACGCCGGGAGATGTAGTCTCGGACAGGTCTTCCGAGCGGGCAGCGGATCAGAGGAGGGGGCGGGAAGCCCCGAGGGCAGGCTGGGATTTAGAGCGCACAGTGCAGAAACTCCCCACAGCCTCGGGCTCTTCCCTCTGGCTAACCAAATCTGGACCGGCAGTTCAGAGTGGATTGGGCTGCCGAGAACCAGTGCCGGGAGCTAGACTTCCCCCGAACTGCCCAGCCTCCAAAGGGTCAAAGTTCCACAAAAGGCTGAAATGCCTGAATCTAGCCTTCTGGATGTCAGAGGGGAGTCAAATGGGGGCTGGGGGATGGGACTGTCACAAGAGGGTGGAGCCAGCCTGGCAGGTGGAGCACCACAGTAGCCTGGCCTCTGGGTAAGGGTCTCCAGCTCTCCTACTGAGCACACTGAACATAGTCATGCATTCCACAAGTATTTATTGATCTTGCTGCACACCAGGCTGTGTTGGCTACTGGGGACACAGCTGTGAATACTGCATGGTCCTTGCCACCCAGGGTCCTCTTTATTCACACATACACACACAAGAGGTCCACTGTGGCCTAAACACAGAATTCTGGTCATTACCCTTTCAGCAAAAGCTGAATGGGGCAAAGAAGATGACCCCAGAGGTAAAGACACCAACTGCAAGAAGGCTGATGGGTAAAAACAGAGGGTGGGCACCAAAAAGTGGCTGAACTTTTCCCCCAGAAAACTGTTGAGACACACACACATCCAATTTTCCAGGTCTGAGACACCTTGCAGTACTGCTTCTTCAGGGGCAAATCCAGGAAGAACCAGAGGGAAGCAGGGTTTCCTCACAAGAAGGAAAAGTAGCCTGCATACAATGGGCGCAGTGGCGCACACCTGTAATCCCAGGACTTGGGAGGCTGAGACAGGAGGATCAAAGGTTCACAGCCAGCCTCAACAATTTAGTGGGCCCTGTTTCAAAATAAAAAATAAAATAGGTCTGGGGGTGTAGCTCAGAGGTAGAACACCCCTGGGTTCAATTCCCAGCATCAAAATATATAAATAATGCGATGGGTGGCTTGGGGTGATGGAGGACCTCAGCCTCTTAAAAGGCACCAATGACTGACTTGGACCCACCCCCACCACCAAGATTGATCCCTCGTCAGGCTGAGTGTGCCTGGAAAGAAGCAAATGGGACAAGGGACATAGCTGTGCTGTGGCCTGTGTCAGATGGCAGACAGGTTTCAGGTCCACTCTCAGGCCCCAGCATTGCTGGAGGCACCTGCCCAGGACCAGTGGAACTCGATCCAGGAGACAGCTCAGGGACCTAGGGACTCAGGCTACCCAAATCCCCAGCTTTCCCTTCTAAGCAGGCAGCAGAGTTTAAACAGGAAATTTCTATTTGTGGGCATAATGCAAAGGGAGAGAAGGCTGATAAGGAGCACAGAGGAAGGAATGGGGCATCTCTTTCTCCTCCAGCTTCCCAATCCATAAGTACCAAGGCAGACATAGCCGCCCAGAGTTAGATGGAGCAGGTTCATCCCAGCCCAGTGCACTCATTGGGAGAACCAGCAGAAGATGCATGTCGGCAGGAGGGCAAAGGGTGCTCAGGGATTCTCGGTATTTTTAGGGTGGGAGAAGGAATTTCATTGCAGCCAGGCAAAGACAGGGTGCCCCCACCAGAAACTCATGTTGAAGCAGCACGCTGGCCCGAGCCTTGAATCCGTGAATTCAGCCCAAACAGAATGGGCAGGCAGGCAACACTTGGAATGCATGGGGAACACACTTCGGCCTCTAGTGGCCCAAACCAAGCCTGGTTGGGTGGAGAAAGGCCAATGCCTCAGCTAGGAGCCGCTGCTCAAGTGTAGGAGAGTAAGTTCAGGTCATAACAGCCATCCACCTGCAACACAAAAGGACCATCAGGTCTGACCCGTTCAGGGCAATGCAAGCCAACCAGAGGAAAGCGGTCACTCACGTCAAAACGGCCAATCCTCGTGGAGCTGTGACTGGCCCGGATCATCTCTGTCAGCGCCCACATCTGCTGCACCTCGGAGGATACCCTGCTGGGGTCTGGGAGACCCTGCTCCAGAAGGAGGGGTCAGTCGCTATGAATGTCTCCCCAGCAGTGCCCTTAGAGCTCTAGGGGCAAAGCTAGGCTATGGGCCCCTCTACCTGAGATCAGAAACATTCTCAGATGACTTGTGAAACATGAGGCTGGGGCCCAATGTTCAGGGAGCAGCCCACCCCACACCAGAGATGCCTCATATCCCATAAAGCACCCAAGAAGATGGCACAGACTGAACCAAGATCCCTGGGTCCAGACCCAGATTCCTTTTGTGTGTATGTATGAGTTGATGCTGGGGATTGAACCCAGGGGCATTCTACCTTGGAGCTACACCCACCCCCCCAGCCCTATTTTATTTTTTATTTGGAAACAGGGTCTCCTTAAGTTACTGAGGACCTTGCTAAGTTACTAAAGCTGGCTTCGAACGTGCGATCCTTCTGTCTCAGCCTCCCAATAACTGGGATTACAGGTGTGTACCACCACACCCAGCTCAGGCCCAGACTGTTACAGAAAGGGGGCTACCTGGGCCTGTGCCAGACACTAGAACCATTTACCAATGGTTCATAGCCAGGACGAAAGCTTACCTCAAGGAGGGGGACAGGCCGTTCACAGGGCACTGGGTGCGAGAGCCACTTGGGGAAGATCATGGAGGGGCTCTGCAAAACAAAGGTATACTGCCCTGAGTGTGGCAGAATGGGAGAGCTCTGGAATCTGCGAGCAGAGAGAAGGGCCCCTGGGCTTCAGACACTAGGAAATCCCTGTTTAGGAGGCCCACAGGAGCCCAAGGGAACAGTCAGGCTACTAAGCTCTCCTACCATGCATGAGGAGGCCCCAGGAACATAAAGAGCAAAAAAACGCCTCCTGCAGAGTCAGCTCTGAAAGTGGCAGGTGGCCCTCAGGTCAGGGCCTCACTTCTCCTCATGAACTTCCAGCATTTGCACCCAGCTAACTTCCATGAAGTCCTTTTTCTGCACCTCACCATCCTCACCCTCACCTGGCCCCCTGCCCCAGCTCTCCCAGCCAAGCTGGAAGCCTCTTGGGGAAATGGCCAGCCAACAGCTTTGGACTAGTCACTTACCTTTGGTCCCTGCTGGTAAATTTGCAGCTCCTCCACTGTGAAAGACAGCCACAGTGGTGATGGCTGCCGTAGAATCAGCCGCAGCTCCAGGACTCTGGTCATGTCACACAGCATCTGACACACACACAAGGACACAGCGAAGACCCCAGCTCACTGCCTGGGAACCTCCCAATCAGCAGTGAGCAGAGGTGCTGCCTCCCCAGGCCTCTGGAAGGAAAGAATGGTAGTGTCTCCAAGGCACTTGCCTGGGAGCCACAGCCCAGCCGGTCTTGCCCCCCCTTCCCTCCTGGTGTACTGGCCTAATCCTTTGGCTTCCTGTAAGTCCTCATGAGCTATCCTGGCCCAGCTGACCTGGTGCTTGAACAGCGATACATACTCCTGGGCTCCCTCCTCACTGTGTGGGTCAGGCATCAGACAGTAGTTCCGCAGGCAGGTCACCCACTTGGCTGGTGTGTGCGCTGAAGTATGCTGACGGACACGGATGTTCAAAAAGGCTGTGTAGTAATTCTTAAATGTGATCTCCTGCAACTAGAGCACACACAACCCACCATAACAAATCAGGACCAGGGCCTAAGAGCCTCAAAGGACCATCTCTTCCTTTCTTTCATTTTGTTTTGTTTTGTGTTGTTTTGTTTTGTTTTCAGTACTGGAGATTAAACCCAGGGGCATTCTACCTCCAAGCTACACCCCCAATCCTTCTCACTAAGTTGCTGAGCTTGGCCTCAAACCTGCAATCCTCCTGTCTCAGCCTCCCAAGTACTGGGATTACAGGCCCGTGACACCATGCCTGCTCCTTCTTTCTTTTGGAATATACTCTTCTGCTAAACAACTGGGACTTCTGGGACACAAAGACAATTTTGCTTTCGTAGAGATGCTCACAGTCTAAATGAGCAAGTCATGCAAACAAACCAGGAGTGCAGACCTTGTGACATGTCCAAGGTGGTATCATCACTGACCACACATCAGAGTCACCCAAGGAAACTTTCTAAAATATAGGTGTCCATGCTCTACCTCAAACTTATTGGCTCAGGATTTCCAGGAGAAGGTTCTTTTTTTTTTTTTTTTGCAGTACTGGGGATGGAGCTCAGGGGCAGTCTACCTCCCAGTTACACCTCCTGCCCTATTTTATTCTTTAGTTTGTGAAACAGGGTCTCACAAAGTTGTGGAGGGCCTCACTAAGTAGCTGAGGCTGACTGCGAACCTGGATCCTCCTGTCTCAGCCTCCCAAGTACTGGGATTACAAGCGTGCGCCACCACGCCCAGCTCCAGGAGCAGGTACTGTAATTAGGTTTCCCAGCTGATAGTATGGAATGGGTTGGGGGATAACCACGCAGTTACACAAAACACAAGAGGCCAAGAGGGAAGGTGGGGCACAGAATGGCTCTGAATATCAGACCATTAGAAGTATGGTTTGTCTGCTGGGCGTGATGGCGCACGCTTGTAATCCCAGTACTTGGGAGGCAGAAACTGGAGGATCCGGGTTCGCTGCCAGCCTCAGCTACTTAGTGAGGCCCTCTGCAACTTCGTGAGACCCGGTTTCAAAATAAAGTATAAAAAATAGGCCCGGGGGTGTAGCTCAGAGGTAAAACACCCCTGGGTTCAATCCCCAGTACCGCAAAAAAAAAAAAAAAAGAAGTATGGTTTGTCCTCTGTGTTGCGGTCACCCAGTGTGTCCAGTCACTCTATCAAGTGATATGTAAGTGCAACTGGAGATTGGAAACTGGAATCACTGGAAGGGTCTGATGAGAGATGAGTTGCACCTGACCTCTGGCAGGGACTGTAGGAATAGGGAGAAAGTGGGTTGGGGGTACATTATTGTTTAACGATCCCCAGCTGTGGCCAGGAATGAACTGCCCTCTAGCCCCTATTAGTTTCACAACTGTATTTCCAGTTCCACCTGGTACCCTGCCCTTTGGCACCTCCGTGGTAGTGCTGTCCTGGTCGTGGGGAAGAGATGTTGAAAAGAACAGGACAGGAATCGCTATTCTATACTGTATGTGCTGCTGAAAAAAATAAATGCATGGTCAACTAATTCGCTAGGGCAACGGATACGGCAGAGGCTTTCAGTAAAAGATGAAATGCCTGGGAAACGCCCAAGTTTCCAGGTTGCCCCGCCCAGGAGCCCCTGTCGCGCCCTCGGGGCTTGCTCACCTCGAAAGGCGGAACGTTGGGGAAGGTGACATCGATGACCAGCACGCCAGGCCGGCCTTGGGAAGTCCGCACGTCGCCCACCTGCAGGGCTACGGTGCCTTTCACATGACAGGGCACCGACACACGGGACATGGTGCCAACAGCCGCTACCAATGGTAGCTTAATCGCTGCTTGGAGCTTTCAACCCCACTAGTCCTTCCCAGCGTCCCCAGCGGAACACCAAGAACTACAACTCCCGGGAGGCCGCGCGCCGGGCCCGGCCAGCCAATCACCGATGGTCAAGGAGGGCCGGAAGTCGGAAGTGAATACGGAAGTTCTCCTTCAGCCAATCAGTAAGAGCTCGTTGGAGCTGACACTGGGCCGCGCCGGGCAACAGCCCAGTAGTTCTGTCTCCAAGCCATCCACATTCATGGCTCCTTTAGCTCTGAGGATTTCTGCTAATTTGGTTGGAAGGGCGGTCGTCAGTTCAGGCCTATAAAGTTATCAACACAAGTGAGCATAATGGCTGGCCCACATTAATCGCAAAAATAGATACTAGATGAGCTGGGCATGGTGGTGCAGGCCTGCAATCCCAGTACTTGGGGAGGCTGAGACAGGAATATCGCAGACTCTCGAGGACAGCCTCAGCAGCTTAGCTCCTCAACAATTTAGCAAGACCCTGTTTCAAAACTAAAAAATAAAATAGGAGCCAGGCGTGATGGCACACGCTATTACAAATCCTAGTACTTGGGAGACAGACGGAACACAGGTTCACAGCCAGCCTCAGCAATTTAGCGAGATCCTGTTTCAAAAAACATTAAAAATATTCGGGCGTGTTGGTGCACGCTTGTAATCCCAGTGCTTGGGAGGCTGAGACTGGAGGATCGCAAGTTTGAGGACAGCCTCAACAAGTAGTGAGACTCATTAACCTACTAAGACCCTCTTCCAAAATAAAAAAAAAAAAGGTTGGGGGTGTAGCTCGGAAGTAGAATGTCCCTGGATTCAACCCCCAATACCACAAAAATTAATTAATTAATTAATAAAGCTGGGCGTGGTGGCGCGCACCTGTAATCCCAGTACTTGGGAGGCTGAGACAGGAGGATCGCAGGTTCAATGACAGCCTCAGCAAGTCCTGAGACTCTCATCAACTTAGTGAGACTCTGTTTTAAAATAAAAATAAAATAGGGCGGGGGGTGTAGCTCAGAGGTAGAATACCCTTGGGTTCAATCCTCAGTACCACAAATAAATAATAAATGAAAATAGAGATGGGGGTGTAGCTCAGGGGTATACTCCCCCTGGGTTCAATCCCCAACACCACAATAAATAAATAAATAAATAAATAAATAAACAAACAAACAAAGGCTGGACATGGAGATTGAGACAGGAGGATTGCAGGTTTGTGGCCAGCCTCAGCAACTTAGTGAGACCCTGTTTCAAAATAAAGAATAAAATAGGGCTGGGAGTGTAGCTCAGAGGTAGAGTGCCCCTGGGTTCAATCTCCAGTACCACACATACACACACACACACACACACACACACACACAAAGAAAAAGACAAGAAAGGAAGGAAAGGAAGAAAGAAAAAAAAAAGAAAAGGCAGATCTGGTAATGTGGGGAGGTAAAATGATCAGAGGCTGGAAATGACAGAACTGCTCAGAGGTGACTGCAGATCTCCAAGGGGTTTCCCTTGAAGCTTCAGCTGAGTAATTGCACACAGATGTGAGGAAACTACCCAAGGCCTGGGAAAGAACTGCCCCAAAAGAATTAGAGATAGAATCAAATCTTACTTAAATAGTTTGTGTTACCCCACCCACAGTATAAACTTTCCTAATTTGCTGGTCATGATGGCACATGCTTGTAATTCCAGTACTTGGGAGGCAAAGACAGGAGGATCGTGAGTTCAAGGCCAGTCTCAACAAGTAGTGAGACTCTCATCAACCTAGTGAGACCCTGTTTCAAAATAAGAATAAAATAGGACTGGGGTGTATCTCAAAGGTAGAATGCCCCTGGGTTCAATCCCCAGAACCACAAAAGTAAATAAATAAAATTAATTAATTAATTAAAAAGTAAAGCTGGGCATGGTGGCGCATGCTTGTAATCCCAGTACTTTGGGAGACGGAGGAGACCGGAGGATCCGGGTTCACGGCCAGCTTCAGCGCTCTCTCTCTCTCTCTCTCTCTCCCTGTCTCTCTCTTTCTCTCTCTCTCTCTCTCTACTTAGTGAGGCCCTCTGCAACTTCGTGAGACCTGGTTTCAAAATAAAGTATAAAAAA
>PVJS01038233.1:0-19516 GCA_004027185.1 Glis glis
AAGAGCCGATAAGAGGTGAGTAGTGCGGACATACAAGGGACTCCGGTTGATAATGGAGAACCCTCAGTGGGGCAAGGGAAGTGGTACAAGGGAAGGGGCAGGGCAAGAAAGAAGCCAATCAGCGCCGGGCATGCTTGTAATCCCAGTACTTTGGGAGGCGGAGACCGGAGGATCCGGGTTCGGGGCCAGCCTCAGCTCTCTCTCTCTCTCTCTCTCTCTCGCTCTCGCTCTCCCCGTCTCTCTCTCTCTCTCTCTACCTCGTGAGGCCCTCCTCAACTTCGTGAGACCCGGTTTCAAAATAAAGTATAAAAAAAAAATAGGGCCGGGGGTGTGGCGCGGAGGTAGAACGCCCCTGGGTTCAATCCCCGGTACCGCAAAAAAAAAAAAGAAAGAAAGAAGCGAATCAGTGGAATTACTATCATAAACGATGTGTACATGTGAGAATAAACCAACATCATTCTCGGTACTTCATATGGGTGGGGGGAGGAGGGAGGACACTAAGAGCTGTGTGCATGTATGTTAACATCAAATAGATATTCACTGTGATGTAAGACTTCAATGCACCAATAAAAAGCACGTAAAAAAATAAAATAAAAGGGGTTGGGGATGTAGCTCGGAGGTAGAATGCTCCTGGGTTCAATCCCAGTACCACAAAACATAAACAAATAAGTAAATAAATAAATAAATAAATGTAGCACTAATCTCAAAAAGCAAAAACAAAAAAAAAAAACAAAAACAAAAGAGGTAGCACCACCGGCGTGCCAGACAGTTCCTGTTTCATTTCTCAAAGGACACTCGGTGATCTGACTCTCCTGCAGGCCTAGTAGTTGCTCATTAGGACTAGAATCCTATTACCTGAAAGGTCACATGACCATCAATCTGCTTCACAGGTGGCCAAGGTAAGGACCCTCTCACCTGTCAGGGCCGCTGTCATCTAGAACATGCAGTGATCCAAGGACTGTGTTTATTTTTCTCAAGAATCGGTTACATAAAGTCCAAAGGCATTTGGGGAGTCTTGATTTTAATCCAGATCTCTATCATTCCAACACACACACGATAAAGAATAAACTGCGGTTTGTTTGTTCCAAAATGAGAGCTTTGCAGGAATTGTAGGGAAACAGGCTGAAAGCTTGGCCCCTGACAGGAGCTAAACTAAGGCAATAGCGCCCCCGTGTGGCAATATGCGGGAATAGAAATTATAGTTCAGGCTATTTTTTGTCAGGGTTCATAGCTGAGCATGGTTGTGTATGCCTGTAATCCCAGTACTTCAGAGGCCGAGACAGGAGAATAACAGGTTCAAGACCAACCTCAGCAATTTAGCAAGACTCTCATCAACCAAGTAAGACCCCGTTTCAAACAAAAACTTAAATTAAGAAAAGGGCTGGGGGGTGTAGCTTGGAGGTCTAAGACACCGGGGTTCAATGCCCAGTGCCGCAAAACAACAACAACAAAAAAAGAATTTCCTGTAGAACTATGTTGAAAAGCCCTGAAGACCAAACCTTTCCCTTGCTGGTGGCAGAACCACACTGGTGTCATCTCGTCAATCTAGGTATACACTGTGGTTTTAAAGATATCAAAGGAAAGATGCCACGACCTCTCCCCTTAAAACATTCCAGGGTTTTAATTCCAGGTCTAATAAAAATACTTTATCCAACAGCATGCACCCATTTCCCTGCCCAGGCCTGCTCCTTTGGTTGAGAGGAGAAGTGGATGGACTGTGGCCTCTGTCCCCTGGTCTCTGCGTTCACCAGTAAGGCTGCGGAGAAGGAACCACAGCAAAGTTGGTTTGCGGCAGAGGGACTCAGAGAAGCCTGACTATAAAACCTTCCCACGAAGGACGGGTGAATATCACAGCCACTGTTTGGAGCAGAAAGCATTTGAAAGGATCGGAATGCGCAAGACCAATTTCCTCATTTGAAGAGGGAGCCATCTTCCCCTCATTAAGGTGAATCTCCGTGGCTTCCACAGACTTCCCTAAGAACCCACTCTCTTCAGATTACGTTCCAACCGCTGGAGGCTGTGAATAGCCGTACCTGTGAATTTACCCTGTTCACCCTCTGCACATCATCTGACTGCTAGACAGAAATAAAATCCTTATTCTTTACTTTTAATTGTCTCTGTAAAGTCGAGCATAATCACACCTTTATTATTACTGAACCGAAGGCTACTGAACATTTCCTCCATTTCGGTATTTTAAATATTAATTTTAAGAAAGTTTCATGAGCAGCTGAAAAAAATGTGAATTCAGCTGTAGTTGGGTGGAATATTCTGTATGTGTCTAGTAGGTCCATTTGGTTAATGGTGTTCCTTAGGTCTGAGGCATCTTTACTGACCTTTTGTCTTGAAGGTCGATCTAGTGGTGTGAGAGGAGTGTTGAAGTCTCCCAATATTATTGTATTGGGATCTATGTGTGACTTAATGTCACGAAGAGTTTCTTTTATGAAAGTGGTTGCACCTATGTTTGGGGCATAAATGTTGACTATTGTTATATCCTCTTGCTGGATTGTTCCTTTTACCAGTAAAAAATGACCTTCTTTGTCTCTTCTGATAAGTTTAGGTTTGAAGTCTAATTTGTCTGATATCATAATTGCTACTCCTGCTTGTTTTCGAGTTCCATTAGCGTGGATTACCTTGCTCCACCCTTCACCTTTAGTTTGTGCGCATCTTTACTTGTAAAAATTTTGACTTCTTTTGTTATTCACTTTAACACTTCACAATTATTTTCAAATTATAGAAGAAACTGAACTCTTTCAAGCACATTCTGGCTGCCTGTCTTCATAGGATTGTGCTTCTTTTTTTCTGCCCCCAAATGATTATTATTTTATTATTATTCTTACTTTGACAAATTAAAATGTGCACTTTCAGTTTTATCTCTTAATAGGGTTTTTTTTAACAATCAATGCAGATATAGAAAGATTACCTTTATGCCATATTTGTCCTTGGGAATGAGTTTTTAAAGAATGAATTAAACATAATGCTGACTTACTCATTGTAGGTAAAGATGTAATATACACAGACTTATTTGGGGGTCTCTAATTTTAAAACAACATGTTTTAATATGAACCAAATTTGCATCCCATAGAGGCTTTTGATGTTTTCTTTCTAAATAGGGAGAGAGACTCATGGCCAATAATAATAATAATTAACATCTAGTCCACAAGTCATGCACCCTGCATAACATATACTGTGAAACAATCAACTACATGTTTCTGCCTAAAATCTCACTATAAATTAAATATGGGCCCAAACTCATTTCTCAGTTTGCTGGTACTCGTCCTTAATCTTACTATATTATGTTTATTGTGAATGCACATGCAACCTATTTTAAGCTAAAGTTAGCAAAAAAGGGGGCACCATTTGGTGCACAGTGATTTTTTTCTTGATTTATTCATATATAACCATCACCCTGTATCAGAGTCATTATGACTGTCAAATGCTTTCTAGTCCAAACATGAAGCCATGTTAACTTTGGGAGTGCCTCCTGCTCCCTCTAGTGGTGATGAACTGCAAAGGACATTTGCAGCGTGGATTTGCTCTGGAGGACCTATGGGATTGAATTGCAGCTGAGTTTACAAGAAAGGACACTGCATTTAGAGTAAAACAGTTCAAGTCCCAGATCTGCCACTATGCGCAACGTGTGAGATTGCATGTGACATTTTAATGATCTGTACAACTGATGTGATGCTCATAAGAGAAAACATGAGGTCAATTTTATTTATACACTGATAAAACACAATTAGATTACTTTGCATTTCCCTATGGGAAATTCAAGAGACACCATATATTTAATCAATGAGTTTGACCCTGTGGTGGCCCCAGGGTTCCTGCCTCTAGGTCCAGAGAGTAAAGAATCTGGAGAAATAGCCTTAATCAGGTGCCCAGAGCTCAATCCCTCGTGATGAGGTAAACTGGATGAGTCTCTGAGAAAGCCAACATGGGTGGTTTTCTTGTTAAACAAAGTGAACTCGACTCTAATCACAAAGGAATTGTCAGACAGGTCAAAACTGAGGGATGTTCTGGGAAAAAAGTAAAACTGGTCTGGACCGTCACGTTGTTAGTATCTTGAAAGATTAGTGAAGCTGGGGAATATTCATGATTAAAGGAGATCTGAAAAAAAAAAGAAAAGAAAAAAGAAACTGATGACTAAATGTAGCCTGTGGTCCTTGATTGGGTACTGAACTATCAGGGAGAGGCATCAAATTGGGGCACTGACATGGACTTGGAAATGAGGTTTATATTAGACTGAATAATTAAATCATTATAAATTACCTGATTGTTCTTTTGAGTTTGTGTGTGTGTGTGTGTGTGTGTGTGTGTGTGTGTGTGTGTGTATGTGTTTTGTGGTACTGGGGATTGAACCCAGAGGCATTCTACCTCCAAGCTACACCCCTGGCCCTTTTTATTTTATAGTTTTGAAACAGCATCTTGCTAAGTTGCTGAGGGACCTCATTAAATTGCTGAGGCTGTCCTAGAACCAGCGATCCTCCTGTCCCAGCCTCCCAAGTACTGGGATTACAGGCGTGTGCCATGATGCCCAGAATGTTTTGTTGTTGTTTGTTTGTTTTGTTTTGTTTTGCGTGGAACTGAGGATTGAACCCAGGGACATTCTACCTCTGAGCTACACCTCCAGCCCTTTTTATTTTTTGCTTTGAAACAGGGTCTTGCTAGGTTGCTGAGAGTCTCCCTACATTGCTGAGACTGTCCTCAAACCTGTAATCCTCCTGTCTCAGCCTCTCAATTACTGAGATAACAGGCATGTGCCACCACGACGTGCTGAGTTTATTTTTTTTAATTCTTGTTTTTAGGAAATAAACATTCAAATATTCAAAGATGAAGTGGCATGATAAAAACACACATGTGTGTTTAATAGCATATACATGGAACTGTTCTAATTTTTCTGTCATTGGAAAACTATAAAAATAAAAAAGTAAAAGAAACACATGAACACCTTTAGGTATTCTATCCATTTTAGATTCTTTTGAGTTAACAGTTTCCCATTTTGCTATGCTCGTTGTGTAGGGAATCAACCTGTCATCTGATGCTTCCATACCGTACCAGGATCGCAGAGAGCCAGAATTTGAATTATAAGGAGATGTGTCTCAGCAAATTTCTACTGACTATCTTAGCTGGAGCAGTTCCCCCATTTGTGAAATGGGAGTAATAATAATCATGCTCGTTGCTCCTCATTCTCTCGGAACTTCAACACGTGGTCTTCAACCCCTTGTGATCTTTTCCCTTCAATATGTGTTACTCCTGCAATGCTGAACAGCTTCCATTTCACTGACAAATTGTTTGACTTCAGACTCCCCAGTCCTTGCAAATCTCTTTACCTCTGCTTTAACAGCCTTCTGTCCTCTCTTACTTAAACGTCCATCGAATGTCCCTTCCTCCCTCTATAAAGTTTTGCTTGACCACCGTCAATGGCATCCCCCAAACTGCCAGTTAATCCCTCTGTCTTCTGTGTATGCACTTCTTAATTACAGTGAATTTCGAATAAACACACACACACACACACGCACACACATACACACACACATCTGGCCTCTTTACTGGGCTGAAATTCCTTTAAACACAAGGAGTTTGAATCAACTGTCTTGCAAACTAGTGTCTAGCAGAACAACTGGTGCTTAGCAGGTGGAAAGTGAACATTTGTTGACTGAATATATGAAAGTCACTTATCAGCCAGGTGTGGTGGCGCACACCTGTAATCCTAGTCTTGGGAAGCTGAGACAGGCAGACCGCAGGTTCCAGGTCAGCCTCAGCTACTTAGTGAGGTCCTAGACAACTGTCTCCAAATAAAAAATAAAACAGGGCTGGGGGTGTAGCTCAAAGGTAGAATGCCCTTGGGTTCAATACCCAGTACCAAAAAAAAGAAAAGAAAAAGAAAGCCACTTACAAACTTTAATACACTAATGTAAATTACTGCAAAATGTCAATGACAGTTACACATGCTAGTTATTAGTATGTGGTTGGTGGTGCAAGAGAAGTTGAGCTATATAGGAAGTATGGGACACAGGAGGTAGACAATTTTACATAAGGCGGGTAATTTAGTAACATGGAGCCTTTGGAAAGAGAAGAAAAAAGTAAGATGTCCCTAATTAATTTTACTCCCACTACCCTTTTGCCCAGACCCTAGATAGTTGTTCTCAGAGCAGTATTAGAATGTTTGCTAGCTGGGCGTGGTGAGGCATGCTTGTAATCCCAGTATTTGGGAGACTGAGACAGGAGGATCCTGGTTCGCAGCCAGCCTCAGCTACTTAGTGAGGCCTCTGCAACTTAGTGAGACCCTGTTTCAAAATAAAGAATAAAAAATAGGGCTGGGGGTGTAGCTTGGAGGTAGAATGTTCCTGGGTTCAATCCCCCGTACCGCAAAAAAAAAAAAAAAAAATGAATGAATATTTGCGCACCTGCTGGGACAAGCAGGACTCATCCCTGTTCATAAAGGCCATAGAGAAAGATGAAGTGCTGCCCCCTTCTGGCAGCTTTAGCAAATCTTCATACAGCTCATCAAAGGGTTACTAAGTAGTGTTACAAGCCCCTTCTGTGACTCAGTTGAGGCCGACTGGAGCACAGAGGGAGAACTTTCAATTCAGTACACTGGCATAGCTCACAGCCCATTGTCACTGAGAGTTTTCACTGAGAAAGAAAACTTTTTGCCTTTGCATTTGAATTTGCCTGTAGGAGTATTTTTAGAAATTCTACAGGCAAGTTCTCATGTGTTTGGAGCATTTGCTTAGCAAACCTGGAGCAGATCAAGGGGACAGAGAGATACGAGAAGGTGCAGCTTCAGAAGACTCATGCACACTCTTGTAAACAGAAAATCTAAATAGGGTTAAATAGAACTTAGATACCATGCAAGTGTTGTTGTTTTTTACAGGTATAATTCCAGCCTGGGCATGGTAGCACGTGCTTGTAATCCCAAGTACTTATGAGGCTGAGACAGGAGGATTGCAGATTCCATGCCAGCTTTGGCAACATAGCAAGGCCCTCAGCTACTTAGTGAGACCCTGTTTCCAAATAAAATAAGGCTAGGGGTGTATCTCAGAGGTAGAATAACCCTGGGTTCAATCTCAAGCACTACACACACACACACACACACACACACACACACACATGCACACACACACATGCACACACACACGAAAGAAAAAGATATAATTCCATATTGAATTATTTCTGATGAGAAGGCTTCATAATCGTTTCTCTTCTCAGGGACTATAAAGGTTTTAATTCACTCCAATCAGAGTTAATGCTTTGTCCTAAATGTATTATGTCTTTGTCATTTTAGGTATCGAATGTCATTCTAGAATGATTCCCATAACATATTATTTCTCCTACTGATGGTTGAGCTGTTTTTTTTAATTGATTTTTAGGAATGAGTTTAATAGAGTCATGTCGTGTTACCTCTCTCAGTGGTAGTTGCATCTCAATTCTCTTTTCTGACTGCTCTCGCTCATTCTCAGCAGCAGGTGAGACTAGTTAACTGGCTGAGGGGGGTGTTTTGATGACTATTTGCAGGACCACCTGTCAGGGTCAAAATGCCCTGCAAATCATGATAACACTTTAACAATAACATGTATATCTTTTTCCACCCTTAGCATTAACTTATTTATTTGTTCACTATGTATTGAAAAAACTAGAGTCTTCCAAGATGAAAATATATATTCCCAGGCCTCAAGAAGCCTACATTCTAATGCAAACAAGACAGGGGGCTGCATTTTTGAAATAGAAAGAGATGCTTTTGTAAAAATGAAAAGACAGATCTATGGTCAACTACACTGAAGAAACATAAACTTCTCTCTCTCTCTCTTTCCCTCTGCTATTTCCACTGAACATCTACAAAGTAAAAATTCTCATAGTAAAGGGAGTTATTCAACTAAATTTTTCTTTTCTGAGAAATAGAACAGAGGGTAAGAGCCTTCCGACAATGTTCTTCTTTAGTGCAAACATGAGGTTACTTCTGATTATGTGTGGTAAGTGCAGAGGAGAGGCAGAGAAGAACGGAGGTATGCTTGAGAGAGTTGGCAGAGCCTCGCACACAGAGCACACTTGATTCCAGACTTGACGAATGAGAAGTAGTTTGCCAGCAGCCCGGCACTTGGGAGGAGATTCCAAGAAGAAGGAAGAGCCAGGCAACCTTGCGGGCATCCCTAGAGC
Source organism: Glis glis (assembly GCA_004027185.1). Lineage (NCBI taxonomy): Eukaryota > Metazoa > Chordata > Mammalia > Rodentia > Gliridae > Glis > Glis glis. The sequence continues at coordinate 8,158 of PVJS01038233.1, forward strand.
ACTCAGAAGTGAGAAAGAATGGTTAAGATGGTGCCGACGGGCATGAGGTGCAGTAAGCAGGCGGTGGTGGGTGGTGGATGAGCTGAACAGAAGGCGGGGGCCATGAAATCCACAGGGGACAGCCTATCTTCTGCTCTGTAGGCTAAGGACAACCTTCCCAGAATTGTGCACCAGAGACATAAACACATATTCACTCTCTTGTTGGTGAGAAGAATGGAACTGGGCAGAGACTGTGATGCTGGAGGCTTGAGGTGGGAAATGGGGGGGAGACGCTGAGCCTATCACAGCGCTGCAGGATCATCCTGAAAGATGCATTTGGATGCAAGAACAAGAAACACAGATGACAAAGCTGCGGGGCAGCTCCATCGCCCTTTCACTCTCCTGCCCTGTGCCCTGTGCTTGTCTGGCTTCTCCTGATGCACATCCTAGAGGGGAGGGATAATGCTTTGTACTCCCTTGCTCAAGTAAAATGTACAGAAAGAGCCCATGTTTTGAATAAGTGAGTGACTGAAAAAAGTATTTGGGTTAACCATTCCAGTCTACCCTGTGCTTTTGTATTCATTCTCTTATTTCATCAGGATATAGAAATCAAAATACTTGGGAATCCCGCAGGCCTGCAGAGAGCCACCGTGGGGTGTGGGTCTGACTTCCCAAGGCCCCTTGTTCCCTTACTGGGTTTATGTCAGACAAGTGAAGAATAGCCTGGGCTCCCACCTGGAGGATACCTTGAATGATAAGCGACTTGGCCTGCATTGGCTTCTCAGCAAGCTGTTTGCCTCTTTCATATGCAAAGTGGATCGGGTTGGGTAGGATCACTCTCAACACCTTAGGGTCCTTCAAATAACTTCCTCATTTTCAGGTCATAAGATGTAGAGGTGCAAATACCAAATACCATCCCTGTCAAAACAGCTGACAACCAGGGATTATTAACTAGCTCTAATGCAGCATTTGCTTTAGAAAACAAATGCTTTGAACTGACAGAATGGTTATTCTTTTTCTCCTTTAAAGTGTGTCTGCTCAAGGGCTTGCTGTGGAGGCCCAGGAGTCATAAAATAAAGCTTAGTGAACACATTGTTGTCTTTTGCATGGTGTTGGTTAAATCTACACCAGTACCCTACCAGCTGGAATTTCTGAGTCCAGGTGTGGGAGGAGGTACACTGTCTTTTCAGAATGTGGAAAGGGTTGGGTGTGCTCAAGGGTTATGTTCACAGGTGTGTGCACACACATACACATGCACACAAAACTTAGGCACACTCACCAGCACAGTTGGTTTCTCACAACACTAATCCGTGGTCCACAAGAGAAGGATACGACCAATCAGTGACATTTAGCTTTCTCTGGGGAGTTACATTCCCAATCCCAACTCACCCTTAAGATTTTATTTATAGGTTGTACCCTACTTTGTTGAAATCCTAGTTGAATTCATCCTCTCCTAAGAAACTTTTAATCTAGAAAAGTTAAAAAGCAAGATCTGGAAAATCCAAAAGTGATTAAATAAGTAGATGGATGAAAGTGAAGAAAGAGACCAAATTCAGAGAGGAAGGTATATATGGGGCAGATGTATGGAAGGCAGGGGTTTTGTAGATAGAACTTCCTGGGCCTATACCTCATGTGTGGATGGGAACTCACCACCTGTAAGACCTGCAGCAAGTGGTGAAACCCTCTATCCTCCCTTTCCTCATGAGTGAAATGGAGATAATATACTGACACCACAGGCATGTATCCGAATAAAACGTGATAGGACAACATTCTGAGCAGTGTACCAAGAGCATAAGAAGCTCCCCACAAGTGCTGTCTTAGAAATCTGCTTTCTGTGGTGAGGTGCTTTCAGCCTGAAGGATAATGTTCATGTGCAACACAGAATAAAGAACAAAGAGTTGTCCAGCAGGTGAGCTGGGTGTAGAAATTTGAGATCTCTCATGCTTCTGAGTGAAGTGTATACTGAGCCAGCAGTAATACAGTATAAGCCTTTCTTCATCTTTGCGTGCGTGTGTGTGTGTGTGTGTGTGTGTGAGAGAGAGAGAGAGAGAGAGACTGAAGATTGAAGCCAGAGGTGTTCTATCTCTGAGCTATACCTTCAGCCCTATTTTATCTTTTTACTTTGAGACAGGGTCTCACTAAAGCTCTGTTTGCCTTGAACCTGTGTTCCTCCTGTCTCAGCCTCCCCAGTACTAGAATTCCAGGCATGCACCACCACAGCTGAACCATTATTCTTAATCCACCTGTAATTTAGGTCAGAAATTAATTTACTACAAGTTAGAAGGAAGGCTCTTTTTAGGAAAAAAAAATACGCTCTATATTTCAAACATGTTAAAGGCAAACGAAAGAGATCAGAAAGGAATTCATCCATTTAAGCAATCAGGTTTTTTTCTGCTCTTTTTCTTTTCAGTCTATAAAAAAGGGGAAATGATCTTTCCTGGAGACTCGGGATGGATTAAGGTAATTATAATGCCCAGAATAGGTCATAAAACTAATGAAAATGGATGTATCTATTCATAAATAATGCGTAGCACTCAGAGACATATTTAAAAGTTAGACAAACAACATGTCTCCTCTGTCATAAACCATTTTGTTTTGACTCCATTACTTTGAAAAGCCAAGTACAGGTTGCAGTAAACACTCCAGCCACGAGGGGGAGGCATGTACCCACCGACTATTATGCAACTTTCACTGAGCTGGACTGACCAGCCCCATCTAGAGCCAGACATTCATTCCAGTAGTTAAATCAATATATTTTGTAATGTGCATGCATGTGGGTAAGAAAACAAGGCATTTAAAACGGTGTTATGGGGAAGCTTTAAGTGTATGCTGACATTGGCAAAAAAAAAATCCTGTGTCTGTGTAAATGTCCTGACTCCTGATAGTGTCCTATACAACCTTAAACTTTCTATTGCATTTATTCAGACCTGATTTCAAATAACGGAGTAAGTAGTATTAGGTGGCAGGCGAGCTGGCATTTCTGAAATGTACCTGTAGCCACCTTCTCTTTTCTTTGCATTCAAACCACACATAAGATATATAAGGGAAGCAGAGACTCCTTATTACATGGTAAATAACTGAACATCTAATTTCCCACTTGTGAGAGAATAAAGATTGACCATAATCAGATCATGTAGTGTAGCAAGGACAGGGAGGGAGAAAATCTGCTCCTCCAGGTACAGGTAATAAGGAGATGATAATTTAAAATCAATATAATTACTAAGAATCTCTCTCTTTTTTATTATCACCATGCACTAGCAGTTCTATACAAGATTAGTGATACAAGGGTGGACTGGACCCTTCCCTCTGTGCCCCACCTTTGGAATACAACTGACTAGAATGACTCTCCTCCTTAGAATTTTCAAATGAGTAGGAAAGTTGGATCTTTAGGAGAAGAAAGGCTTTAAGGGAAAGAAGAGAGAATATTTTTCCAACAGGCCATGGCTGCCTAGGTCTTTTCATCCATGTATTATTTCCTGAATCATCAATTACCATGCTAGACAGATAATAGATAATACTGCCCCCACTTAAGAGCTAATAAAACAGAAAAGTTGACCAACATATTTAAGGTCACACAGCTACTAACTTCTGGAGCCCGGATCCTAATAGATTCTTACTTCCTCTAAATCTTGGGCTTTTATCCAGCTAAATAGTTCAGCTCATAGACTCTGACATCTAATAAGTACAACCTTTGAACAAGGTCTGTGACCTCACTTTGGTGCCCCTGGTTGTCCCATGGGGTAGTAACAGTACCATCAGATATGCACCTGTACAGGGGTCGTTGACTTGTCGATTAGTTCAAGACTTCTTAGAGAACATTCCCTTGTTTATTATACTCTCTCTCATACTCCAGGGGAATAAATGACAAGATTACTGGGGAGACAGGGTGAGTTATATTGTTTCATTCTTCTCCATGATATCGTTTCTGAGAGGGCTGGTTATGATACCACTGGACTTTAAAAGGTGACCCCCAAATTCTGTCACTTAACATAATCAAAACATTCATAAGCATGCAATGACTGACTGAGTGATATGTCAAAACTTCTCAGCTTATTCTGCAGCTGGCTGGAAAGGGTGATATGAATTACTGCCATCTGAATTCTTTGTATAAATGGAGAAATCAAATAATTCCCACACTTCATCTCACATATTACTGAATCCAGCTGCCATTTCAAGGTAAAACACATTTTTCCTTCTTTAAATATGACATTAATTAAAGCTCATGGAGAGCTCCACGCGAAACTAAAACTTCACATTTTTTATTTTTAAAAATGTCAGATGGGCTCATAGAGACCACATAGAAGATAACGACTCTTTTTAATGTGGCATTATATTACTGCAACTCTGCCATAATTCATAGCAATCGATCAATTTAGCCACTGACATTCTTATTGGCAATCTGAATTTATACAGCATTTCACAGAGCCAGATCCTATCTTCAATAAATAGTATTGTGACAAATAAACATAATTTTTATAACATAATCTCTGTTAACATAACATTTGATTTTACAATGTGAGGCGAACACAGATAAGCGGTTCTCTAATCAGATGCTGGCCTTGGATCATGAACTTGGTGGAGTCTTCCCAAACACCCTATGGGGCTTTTCCTGATTTGCAAACATGTGTCAGGTGTACCTCAGTGCGGAAGAAGGAAGGAAGCAACAAGAGCCATTCATAAAATCTACTGCATCGCCAGGAGGAAGCTCTGTGGTCACGGGGAGCTGGACATAAAGGAAGTGAGTTCACCTTTTGCAGGTGCACTAAAGGCTCTGCGTCTGTTGCAGCCATAAGCACACAATCAAATAAGCCATATAAAGGTACTAATAGGACGGAGAACATTTTCTCAGGTCAGGTCAGAGAGGATGATTTAGTAAGGGAGGGTAGAGAAGAGGCCCCTCTGACACCCTGAGTGTGGGTGGCACGTGCTCCCAGCCACATTTCCTGTGGCCCTCCACTTCAACACTGTTCCTCCTGCACATCACAAAACCTGAGCAATTTCCTCGGTGGGAAACATTTGAAAATGGATCCAACCGATCCAAGGATGCCGAATCCATACGTCCTAGGTCTGCCAGGTGCAGCGTGAACTGGCTGACACACAGCCTTAGCCAAATGAGTTCTATCCCCAGCCCAGAAGTCTAAAGAGGAAATGCGGGGACACGTCTTTGCATCTGGTTGTGTTTTGTTTTCTTTTTGTAGTACTGGGGATTGAACCCAGGGGTTTTCTACCTCTGAGCTCCACCCCCAGCCATTTTATTATTTTTTTCGAAACAGAGTCTCACTAATTGCTGAGGCTGGCCTCAAACCTGTGATCCTCCATCTCAGCCTCACAAGTACTAGGATTACCGTCATGCTGCCACCACGCCCAGCTCCTTGTTTTGTTTTTTAACTTCTTTTTTCCAGAGAAGTTTGAACTTCACAGCAAAATTGAGAAGATACAGGGATTCCCCATACTGCCCGTAGGTTTTGCTTTGTTTTTCTACTTTGGCTATTGAAGGCGAAATGAAATGAGGGCACGGCCTTTAAAGTTACATGATTTGGGGTTGTGTTGGGTGCTGAGTGGATGAAATTAGATATCTTTTCTGCGTCCTCATTTTACACCCCACAATGTTCCTCCCTGTGTCTTGAGCCTTCTCCTGCTCCACAAGCTCCCATGCATGTGTATGTGCAAATGTTCTCAGGATCTAGCAAGTTCAATGAAAGTCCGGATCTGCTAAGGACCTAGAGAAAGAGCAGGGGCCTGCTCAAAGCTTTAAGGCAAAGCATCGCAGGGGCTTTGGGACAAGTCAAACCCTCCCATGATCTGGGGACACTAAGGACTCCAGAGCAGGAACAAAAGCAGATTGTGAAAAGAAACTCTTCTCAAGGGCATTTAGAGAGCGACATTTAGAGGGGAGAGGGCGAGTAAGCACACAGGCTCACTGAGCGCGTCACATGCGCCAGGCAGCGGAGGAACACCGAGGGCCTGGGCAGGTCCTTGTCAAAGAATCCTCCTAAGTCCTCACTTTAGTCTTCACATATACTGATCCCAAATCCTTATCTGTGCATTAATGATCTTCCTTTTTCTTTTTGCAGTACTGGGGATTGAACCCAAGAGCATTCTACCTCCGGGCTACACCCCCAGCCCTATTTTTTTATTCTTTATTTTGAAACAGGGTCTCACTAAGTTGTGGAGGGCCTCACTAAGTAGCTGAGGCTGGCCGCGAACCCTGATCCTCCAGTCTCAGCCTCCCAAGTACTAGGATTACAAACGTGCACCACAACCCCAGCTTATCTTCCTTTATCAATTGCCAGAACACAGTCTTGACATATGGCCTGTCTAGAAACACACTTTGCACACACATCGAGCTAGGGAGAGCCAGTCACCCTGGCGTGCAGGAACACTGGGCAGATGCCGGGGTGCAGACAGCGAGGAAACGAGAGACGGGAAACGAGAGCTCACTGTGCACTGAAGGCAGCCTGGGCGGCTCTCATTGGGCGCAGGTCAGCACCCAGAAGCAAGATGTTAGGAGCTCGGGGAGAGGCCAGGGGTCGGCTGCCAAGGAGACTCAACATTTGATAAATAGTCCTGAAGGGGCAAGTGGACAGGACCCAGGCTCCTAGCCTGAACAACAGCCTGTAAATATGAGGAAGGCCGAGCTGGGCGGCACCTGTCCTGGGCAGCAAGGGCACAGGTAGCATTACACAGAGGTGACCACTCAGGGGCAAAGGTACCCTCCCTTGTGATTTCTAAAGAGATCCGCATCTCTCAGACATTGGAATGCATGTCCAAAGGAAGCCCGAGATGGCCTCTCCTACACCCTTCCACAAATCAAAGACCATCAAAGACAATCCTGTTTAAGATGATTGACAAGCTTCCACCAGTTTAAAATGATCCAGAAGGTAACATTTATTTTTTGTACTGGGGATTGAGCCCAGGGGCATTCTACCTCCGAGCTACACCCCCAGCTCTATTTTTTATTCTTTATTTATTCTTTATTTTATTTATTTTTTATTCTTTATTTATTTTATTCTTTATTTTTATTCTTTATTCTTTATTCTTTATTTTATTCTTTATTTTATTCTAAGTTGCAGAGGGCCTCACTAAGTAGCTGAGGCTGGCCGCGAACCTGCGATCCTCCTGTCTCAGCCTCCCAAGTACTGGGATTACAAGTGTGCGCCACCATGTCCAGCTGAAGGTGATATTTTCATCAAACCCTTGGGCTGTCTGTGAAGTGTGTGAAGTGTATATGCCCAGGAGAGTGTGAAGTGCATGTGAGCCTGTGTGTGTGTGTGCGTGTGTGTGAGTGTGCACATGTGTGAGCCTGTGCGTGTGTAGAGCAAAAGTATGTCCCTCATCTCCTCCCTTCCAGGAAAAAATAGCTCATGTATTTCTTCGGGACATTCTTCTGTGACATGGTAGCCCCCTTCTGGAAGGAGCATGGCATTCTATGGCCTGGGCAGCAGTTGCTGTCCCCCTCAGATGCAGGACTGTAGATGGCGCTGTCCCCATGGGTCCCTGAGGAGGGAGGCTGGTTCCCAGCCAGGAGGGGAATGGCTGGGCATCAGCTGCAGGCTATAGAGCACCCACCTCTCTTTCTTCTGAGCACAGGCTTTCTCCTCTGTTACAGAGGGAAAAAGAGAAAGGGACACGGGCTCCAAGTTCAATAAAGGAGTTTTATGCAGTTTTACTTTTTTTTTTGGTACTCAGGATTGAACCCAGGAGTGTTCTGCCACATCCCTACCCCTCCCCTCCCCCTCCTCCCCTTCCTCCTCCTCCTCCTCCTCCTCCTCCTCCTCCTCTTCTTTTTTTATTTTGAAACAGGGTTTTGTAAGTTGCTGAATGCCTTGCTAAGTTGCCAAGGCTGGCCTCGATCTTCCTGTTTCAGTGTCCCATGTACTGGGATTACAGACATGTGCTACCACGCCCGGCGCAGTTTGACTTACATAACTAAGCAATGAACTTTCTGTTGGCAGGCGGAAAAATTCAGCCTGATTTCCATAGATTTGTATGATGCCAAATGCCAATGCATGTGGTTATGTTGCAATGAAATTCCAAGACAATGTTCCCAAATGCTCCTTGTCCTTAATTCACTCAAGAGTAAATTAAGAGAGAATATAATGTGATTTTCATCTCACTCACCCGTTTTCAGAGAAAATATATATGTTGCAGAACAAATCTTAAATTCTCAAAAACTCATACTCCTTTCCCTAGCTTCCTGCTTTATTCCACATATTTTGGAATTCTGGTCAGATCAGACTATACATTTATTCAGATCTTATGCCTGCCCTAATTACCTGAAGCTAAAAGAGACTACAAAGTCAACCAACTGTTACCTTCCCCTTTGTTTTACACAAATTTTGGTGGTGGACTGTTGTTACTGGCCTTTGGTTCTCTGGGGATGGTCGATGACTATTGGTCCCAGGTGGCCAAGGGTTGGGGTCGGTCACTTTTGGCCACCTCTCTGCATCTCTGCTGGCACAACATCTAGCAATTCCACCTAACTCCAACTGTAACACTTAGAAAGATTTAACCATGGCATGAAGTGGTAACTGGCAAACTAGGCCAGAGAATACTGAAAAGAAATCCACAGCATGGCCCTCCTAAGGCCAAATTCCTCATCAGACAAGCACTACCAGAATTGTTTAAGGGGCTGATGATGGCGTATTTAAATACATTATGTGACTTTCCAATTATTTCCTACAAAGAATTCTATTTATCTTCTATTAGAGTTCTGGGTCTTAAAAAACTACTAGCAGGCTGGGTGTGGTAGGGTACTACACCTGTAATCCCAGTATTTGGGAGGCTGAGACAGGAGGATCACAGGTTTGAGACCAGTCACAGCAACTTAGTGAGACTCTCAATAACCTTGAGAAATCTGATTTCAAAATCAAAAAAGTAAAAAGGGTTGGGGGGTGTAGCTTGGAGCTCGGGGGTAGAATGCCCCTGAGTTCAATCCCCAGTACAACCAAACAGCTTCTGTATAAGTGACCAGGGTGATGGTTTTATAATATTATATGCTCCATGTCCCAGATGGTATTTGAATACTTGCTCTTGGAGTCCCTGGTTAAATGTCTGTCATCATTGCCTCTTACCCTGAGCACAGTGCAGGGTCACCCTGGTTGTAACTTAAGGAGACAGCTCAGTCAACTCCAAGGCTGAGGGTACCAAAATGAAGTAAAAGAGAAGCTTGAGTATTTGCTGACTTTAGATGTGGACTGAGCCACCGGGATTCAGAGCAAGGTTCCTCTGAGCTGTGTTTACCCCTTTATCTCTCCAAGATACAGGAATAAGAATGTACTGCAGTCCGTCCTAAATTGCAGAGGAGAATTTGGAAGGCTGCATTTTAACTCATAGCCCTGATGATTCACCTACAATTGGTCTGTGTGCCAGAATTTCTTTCCTAGCTAAGGAAACTAAATGCGCATAAAGGTGTGAGGGGTTTTCTTGTGTTGTTCTTTTTTGAAGAAGGAAGATCATCCCATCAGGTTAGCAAAGAGTCAACAATACAAGGGCACAGACAGGTAGGTGGTCTCTAACCTGGGAACCTGCTTTGTGTTGAGATGTGAAGGGTCTTAGGTGAAACAGCTGTGAAGGATTAGGAGAAAAGCAAAAGAAAGAACACAATACACAAAACCTTTCTGATATCCTGAAGGTAATATGATAGCAATGATTACATTTGGAAAATTGATTGTATTAATGCAATCCTGTACTAATTAGCTAAAATTCTCTCCTGTCTGTCTCCAGTGTTTTTAAGCTTTCATTACTGATAAACAGCATTTTGGGACTAGTTTAATCAGCTAGGGTGACAGTTTATCATAGCGATGTTATCATAGTTATGTTATTATTTATTTATTGAGTGCCTTATCGTTTCTACTTCTTTTATATCCAAAAATTGTTGAAGATGGCTATATTTAGTCACAAAGGCATTTAACTGTTTAAGACACAGGAAATTCCAAATGACACTTGAGGCGCTCTCTGGAGAAGCACCTGGGTTTGTAGATACTTCATATCTTCACAAATCAAACACTGTACATATTTAAGGCAGACAAAAAAACGACTAAGATGCTCAACATCTTTCCTTACAAAATGCAATTATCCTGGTTAGGTACGTTTTTAAAATAGCCTGACATTTAAAATAATTGATGACTATGGAGCTCGCTAATCAGTAATGGGCAGTTCCCATGGAGGTATCACGGTTAGCTTCATAATTTCGTGTTTCAGAAGAGTTTCACGAATGCCAAGATTAAAGCTGAGAGGCAGAGAGAAACCCCTCCAGGATGACAAGATCCTATTTAACACCCATAATACTTAACAGCAACAGCAATTAAGCCTCACAAATTAAGTGATGCATGGAATTCCTGTTGGGTGAGTTACAGACAGGACATTTCTGTGTAGTGGATTTCCTCATGCTAAATGTCCCGTTCACAACCACGCACCCAAATGAAGTTCAAAGCTACGTACTGCGCTGTAAAGGATTAAATGGTGTTTCAGCTCATGCCTTTATTTCTTGCCTCTTTTCTCCAAGTGATAATAGAGATCCCATTCTCCATGCATGAACACTTATATTCCCTTTCTGCGAGCATTTCTGATATTGTTGGTAGGAGAGAGAAACGTCATTTATTTAGAGGTTGCTTTTCCATTTACAGCTTTTGGTAAATATCTAGATGATCTGGCCAGTCAATTTGTCTCTATGGACTAAGAAAGAAGGAAGACTATCTGCCATGTTCTATCCAAATGAGTTGGTATATGAATATTTATAAGGACATCAATATTCACAGTGTCTTACAATCATGCTCCAAGCGAAATAAAAATAAAAGTAAACTGCCACAAATATTACAGTATAATAGGGTAAGAGCTAAAAGATATGTACACAAATTCATCGACAACATCTGTGCAAGTATTGCGGACAAAACGTTGAAAACGAAATTTACATAGAAAAAAGTAGATAAATTTATCAAGTGTTGATAAATTTTCAGAGACAGTATAAAAGTACACAGAACATGGAGGAGAGGAAGGATTTTAAAGAATAACCACTATGCCAATACAAAGAGTACATGTTTACTACATTTATATTACAGAATGATGGAAACCAGAGACAGAAACGATTTGGTAACAAACAGCAAAGAAAGTTTCACCAGTCACAAGGAAGAGAGACATTCCTTTTGGGATGAAAACACAGACTGCCAGAACTCATCCCCCACCCCATCCCCATGTAGAAAACTAAAAGCAGATGCGAGAGCTGTCTACAGCAACACAGGACAGACAGGTGAAGCGTGTGGCATGTCGCGGCACAGGAAGTCAATCACGATTGGCTAACGATGATGGTACCTGGCTCTGTTGCAGATCACTGGCTTGCCTGAGAGGGGTGACGGATGGAGGAGGCACACCTGATGTGGAC